>SJYQ01001840.1:256657-303996 GCA_006410935.1 Redunca redunca | reverse complement strand
ATGTTTTCACGTTATCTCCTCTAAATATTGTGATTAAATCAATCCCATTCTTAAATAAAAAATCTTTTTAAAAGAGTAAGTAAAGTGAAAAGAGTAATGTATATAAACAAGTCCACAAATAACTTTGTGACCATTTATAAGAATTTTAATAAGAAAACTAGACAAGGACCATTATTAAAAAGGAAATTTAGACACCATGCTTTCTTATAAACATGGAAGTAAATAAATATAATAGAGGAATAACCTATTACATGCATTCCCATATAACCTTTTCTCAATAGAATGTCAATGGCTTTTCAACGCCAAATCTCATAGAAGTCCCATTTTTCAGCAGAATGCATCATGATATGTTTCCATGCGTGTGTACATGCTCAGTTACTCAGTTGTGTCTGACTTCCTGCGACCCAATGGACTGTAGCCTTGTCATTTCCTCCAGTTGTTTCCTCCTGAAATCTTGAACCCTTCAAGTCAACCATGAGGGCTGGAATCACATTCTTCCAAACTCCTGTTAATGTTGATAATTTGGCCTCTTCCCATGAATCACAAATGCTCTTCGTGGTATCTAAAATGATGAATACTTTCTATAAGTTTTCCAACTGACTTTGCCCAGATTCATCAGAGGAATATAAGACACTATAGACTTATGAAATAAATTTCTTAAATAATAAGACTTAAAGGTTAAAATGCCTTCTTGATCCATAAACTGCAAGAATGAAAGTTGTGTTAGAAGACATGAAATCAACGTTAATCTTATACATATTTGTCAAAGCTCTTGGGGGACCAGTAACATTGAAAATAAGTGGTAATATTTTGAAGTGAAAGTGTTAGTCGCTCAGTCTTGTCTGACTCATTGTGACCCCATGGAGTATAGCTCACCATGGAATTTTCCAGCAAGAATACTGGAGTAGGTTGCCATTCCTTTCTCCAGGGGATCTTCCCATTCCAGGGATTGAACCTGAGTCTCCTGAATTTCAGGCAGATTCTTTATCATTTAAGCCATCAGGAAAGCCTATTAGTCTCTTTTTTTGAGTGGTAAGTCTCAACAGTAGGCCTCTCTGGGAGATAGTGAAGGATGGGGAAGCCTGGCATGCTGTAGTCCATGGGATCACAAAGAGCCGCACGACTGAGTGACTGAACAACAGATCTCAACAGTGGGCTTAAACTACTCAGTACACCATGTTGTAAACAATGTGCCACCATCCAGGCTTTGTTGTTCCATTTTTAGAACATAAGCAGAGTAGACTTAGTATAATTCTTAAGACCCTAAGGTTATAAGAATGGTAAATGAGCATTAGCTTTCACTTCAAATCACCAGCTGCATTAACCCTCAATAAGAATCAGCCTATCCTTTGAAGCTCTGAAGCCAAAAAATCACTTCTCATTTCTGCTATAGCCATGAAAGTCCTCGATGACATCCTCTACATTGAATATCTGTTATTTAGTGTAACCACTTTCACTAATAACTTGAGCTTGATATTCTGGATCATTTGTTGTACCCTCTATATTAGCACTTGCTGCTTCACCTGGCAATTTGATGTTATAGAGACAGCGTCTTTCCTTAATCCTCAACCACAAATCTCTGCTAGATTCAGACTTCTCTTCTTCAGCTTTGTCACCTCTCTCAGCCTTCATAAAATTGAAGGGGTAGAGTCTTGCTCTGAATTAGGCTTTTGCTTGAGGAGAATGTTGTGTCTGATTTAATTTTTACCCAGACCATTGAAACTTTCTCCATATCAACAATATCATTTGTGTGTTCACTGAAATACCACTTTCGATTTCCTTCTAGAGCTTTCCTTGTGCATCACAACTTGGCTAACTGGTTTAACAGGACTAGCTTTAGGCCTATTTCAGCTTTCGACATGCCTTCCTCATTTCTAAGCTTCATTATTTCTAGCAATTGGTTTAAAGTCAGAGAAGTGTGACTCTTCCTTTCACTTGAACACTTAGAGACCATTGGAAGGTTATTGATTGACCTGATTTCAATACTGATATATCTCAGGGGATAGAGTAGCCAAAGGAGGTGTGGAGAGATGTTGGAATGAGTTGGTGGTGCTGTCAGAACACACATATACTTACCAATTCAGTTCATTGTCTCTTGGGAACACACTTTGTGCTGCTCCTAAACACAGTACTAATGTTACTGATCACAGATCACCATCTCAAACATAGGAATAAGAAAAAAATAGTTTTAAATATTGTAAGAATTACAAAACTGTAACACAGAAACATTAAATGAGCAATGCTGTTGGAAAAATAGTGCTGATAGAGTCGCTTAGCGTAGGGTTGCCACAAAACTTCAATTTGTGAAAATGCAGCATCTGGAAAGTGCAATACAGTTAAGTGCCATGAAAAAGAGGCTGACCTGTACAAAGTCCCGCAAACTTAATACATCTTAAAAAATGTGTATTAATATCTTTAAGTTACATTTCAAACACAATTGTAAGCACTACAGAATGATATTTATATGTTTTTAAAGTCACTCATTTTTCAATTAATAAGATGTACATTAGGTACCCTTGGGGCTAAGATGGCCTTGGAGTTCCATCCTTCTTGTGAAACAATTCACATGGATTCCTCTGAACATTTTTAATGTTATATTAGAGTTTATCTTTATTTTTGCCTTGTTTTTAGCACAAATAAATAAATAATGAGAAGGTGTAGAAGAATATTTTGGAAAAGGAAGTAAAGGAAGTGAGAGAAGTGATTTACATGAAAGTGAACACACACGTACAGCACACTCTACCCTGTTACCCCCCATCACGTTTCTGCATGATATGACAGATAACTCCAAGCATTTGCCAGAAACACATATCAAGTACATATGTGATATCCTAGTGTATAGAAAAGAATGAAATAATGCCATTTTCAGCAGCAGGGATGGGCCTAGATATTATCATACCAAGTGAAGTCAGAAATAGAAAGACAAATACCATATGATATCACTTATATGTGGAATCTAAAATATGACACAACTGAACTTATTTACAAAACAGAAAAAGACCCACAGACATAGAAAACAGACCTTTGGTTGTCAAGGAGCAGGGCATGTCAAGGAGGGATGGAGTGGGAGTTTTTAACCAACAGACGGAAACTATTATATAAAAAATGCATAAACAGCAAAGTCTTACTGTATAGTACCAGAAACTATATTCAATATCCTATTATAAATGGTAAGGGAAAATAATATTTAAAATAATGTAAATATATGCACACATTCATACATATATATATATATATATATACACACACATATATATAACTGAACTACTTTACTGTGCAGCAGAAACTGACACAACATGGTAAATCAACTATACTTCAAACAATCACACTAAAAGTAGAAAAAAATATAATGCCTGTGTTATGTGAGAGTATGGCTGAGGACTGGACTTCAAGGTGCTGCTGCTGCTGCTGCTAAGTCACCTCAGTCGTGTCCAACTCTGTGTGACGCCATAGACAGCAGCCCACCGGGCTCCCCCGTCGCTGGGATTCTCCAGGCAAGAACACTGGAGTGGGTTGCCATTTCCTCCTCCAAAGCATGAAAGTGAAAAGTGAAAGTGAAGTCGCTCAGTCGTGTCCGACTCTTAGCAACCCCATGGACTGCAGACCACCAGGCTCCTCCGTCCATGGGATTTTCCAGGCAAGAGTACCGGAGTGGAGGTGCCATTGCCTTCTCAGTTCAAGCTGCTACTCTATGCCAAAAACTAGCACAAGATTTTATTTTATTTTTTTAACTATCACTTTTACTTTTTTAAATATAAATTTATTTATTTTAATTGGAATGAAAACTGACTAATTTAAAATCTCATGCACAAGATTTTAAGTCAGTCAGTTTTCATTCTAATCCCAAAGAAGGGCAATGCCAAAGAATGCTCAAACTACTGAACAATTGCACTCATCTCACACACTAGTCAAGTAATGCTCAAAATTCTCCAAGTCAGGTTTCAGCAATATGTGAACCATGAACTTCCTGACGTTCAACCTGGTTTTAGAAAAGGCAGAGGAACCAGAGGTCAAATTGCCAACATCTGCTGGATCATGGAAAAAGCAAGAGAGTTCCAGAAAAACATTTATTTCTGCTTTATTGACTATGCCAAAGCCTTTGACTGTGTGGATCACAATAAACTGTGGAAAATTCTGAAAGAGATGGGAATACCAGACCACCTGACCTGCCTCTTGAGAAACCTATATGCAGGTCAGGAAGCAACAGTTAGAACTGGACATGGAACAACAGACTCGTTCCAAATAGGAAGAGGAGCACATCAAGGCTGTATATTATCACCCTGCTTATTTAACTTCTATGCAGAGTACATCATGAGAAACGCTGGGCTGGAAGAAGCACAAGTTAGAATCAAGATTGCTGGGAGAAATATCAATAACCTCAGATATGCAGAAGACACTACCGTTATGGCAGAAAGTGAAAAGGAACTAAAAAGCCTCTTCATGAAAGTGAAAGAAGAGAGCAAAAAAGTTGGCTTAAATCTCAACATTCAGAAAACGAAGATCATGGCATCTGGTCTCATCACTTCATGGGAAAATAGATGGGGAAACAGTGGAAACAGTGTCAGACTTTATTTTTCTAGGCTCCAAAATCACTGCACATGGTGATTGTAGCCATGAAATTAAAAGAAACTTACTCCTTAGAAGAAAAGTTGTGACCAACTTAGATAGCATATTCAAAAGCAGAGACATTACTTTGTCAACAAAGTTCCGTCCAGTCAAGGCTATGGTTTTTCCAGTAGTCATGTATGGATATGAGATTTGGACTGAGAAGAAAGCTGAGCACTGAAGAATTGATGTTTTTGAACTGTGGTGTTGGAGAAGACTCTTGAGAGTCCCTTGGACTGCAAGGAGATCCATCCAGCCCATTATAAAGGAGATCAGCCCTGGGTGTTCATTGGAAGGAATGATGCTAAAGCTGAAACTCCAGTATTTTGGCCACCTCATGAGAAGAGTTTACTCATTGGAAAGACTCTGATGCTGGGAGAGATTGGGGGCAGGAAGAGAAGGGGATGACAGAGGATGAGATTGCTGGATGGCATCACCGACTCTAAGGACGTGAATTTGAGTGAACTCCGGGAGTTGGTGATGGACAGGGAGGCCGGGTGTACTGCAATTCTTGGGGTCGAAAACAGTTGGACACGACTGAGTGACTGAACTGAACTGAACTGATGATTCAATAAAAAATAAAAATCAAATGAAATATTTTAAAAAGAGCTTGATACAAATACCAAATGTAAACAAAAATGGAAGGAAAACTATTTGTCTGGAAAGAAAAACAAAGAGAAATATGATATCAATTACAAAAATTGCTAATGACTGGTGAGAGTTATGTACATTAAAAGGAAGGAGGCAAAGCATAAAATGAAGAACATAATGTTTAAAGAAATATTTATTGCAGGAATGCAAGGATTTTTTTTCCTACCATTAAAAACAAAATAGGTAACTCACAGATTAACAGATTAGAGAAAAATAAACAAACAGAATGTTTCAATAGATACCAAAAAGACATTCAAAATGTTCAATAGAAACATATAGAAAAATAAAAATGAATTGGACAGACGTAAATGTATTACTAGACTTCCTGATATATATACAAAAATTAACATGTTCTTTCTATAAATTAGTAAATTATTATAATTTATAGCAGAGTATATCAAGGTTGCTGGACATGAGGCCCATTAACATGAGTTGATTGAAAATCTATACACAACTAAATGTAGGAAAATATAATCTGAAATAATAGACTTTTAATAGTAATAAAAATATATGATATCTAATGTTTCATTTAACCCAGCACACAATGTTTCTCTAAAATCTAAATTTAACATTGTTCATATTCTTGGATAGGAAGTCCTAGTATTTAAGCATGTCTGTTTTCCCTAAAGTAATCTACAGATTCGATGCAATTCTAATAAAAATTACACAACTATAAAATTTATTGGAAAGTATAGAGATACTTTCAATAATGTAAAACAAGTGACATGGTCATGAAAAGAATTTCTTAACATTATAAAATACTATATGTGTGTCTGTATATTTTCTGTAAATGGGTCTAATAGAGCTCTGTAAATTAATCCTGAGTCTGAAATCATGGTTAAATGGCCCAAAAATAATAACTTTGATTAAGAACAAGGACGGGCTGTATTTCACAGGTATCTGCCCTTTACCTATCCTGTTCAATTTTTTTCTTTCTTCACTAATGGCTTGGTTGAAGACATTACATGGTGACATATTGTCAAATTCACCTCTGGTGTATCATTGTGATTGTTAGGTCATATACCATACCACAGAGCCCAGATCCAAAATGCTTTTGACAGGATTGAACAAGAGGTTATAGTTGCCTTGAAAAGTAACATGGAAAATGAAAAATTATATATCTGAGACTAAAATTACATGCAGAAATGTAGAATAGGGCAATATGATGCCTTTTCCAGAGTCTCCCATTCTCCAGGTTGGGAGCAGAAGTCATCTTAGAGGCCATTTCTCATCATTTTGCACATGGGTCACCATACTGAGTTCCCCAGGAGACAAGACACAGTGAAAGTTCTAGTCAGTTATGCACACCTTATTGATGATTTTTGCTACTCTTTTTCTTCCGTAGGTAACTGAGGCACAACTAAATAAAGAAAAAAATAAAGTCTTACTTATCATATTCTCTCTTGAAAAAAACCTCAGAATCATCCTTAAATGCCACTTCCTGTCTGTGTCACGTAAATCCCTTTCTCAAGGACTTAATGAGGCCCAAACCCAAGAGATAAAAAGGAAGAATGAGGGGGAAAAAAAAAGGTGGAAGACTGAAAAATCAAGCTTAGAGAGACCTTAAACCCTTTTGAATTGAACTGAATAAAGCTTCAAGTTTGTCTTTCCTCCCCTCTCACAAAATCCCTTAGCTTCTGGCACATTCACTTATCTCCTTTGTTTCTGAGATTGTTTCATTGTTTCTACTTGTTCATCAGGAAAAGAAGAGGAAACAGCGACCTGCATCCTTACTCCTTACTCTGGGATTTCTGGAGGCCTGCTTGTTGAATTTTGCTAGACGGAAGATCATTTGCCAGCTTCCAGGGGCTAGTTAAACATTTATCTCTTTTCCTTGCCAGAAATTGCTGTTCGGGAGACATTTTAATGAGATCAGATCACTATTAGCATTCATTTCTAGAGTAATATGTAGTAGTCATTTACAGACTGATTTCTCAGCTACTCACCAAATTTGGAGGTTCAGCCCTGGTTGTGTCCTTGAAGCAGAGTTTTTGGCTTGTAACAGCACAAAATATTACTACATTTTTAATTCTAAGCAGGCCTGTTGCTGCAAATTGAAGATTCTGTTGCCTTCCCTGCAAATATGAGCACTACACTCCTGGCTTGGTGATGCTTCATGTGGTTTATTAAACACTGCTTTAGAAAGTAGATAAACACAAGGGGGATATCATATTAAGCAAAGTGTAATTCATTTCCACCTTACTCTAAGTTTATTCAATTAAATTGCTTTAGACTGAGATAATGCCATTTAAAATTTCAGGAAGTAATTTGTTCAACCATTGGAAAGACTTTAAGCATTTGCAAAGCAATATTTGCCTTACCTTTCTAGGCTCCCAAACCAAGCTCAAAGAGAAAGTAGGCTTGCCAGTAATATATAGGATATATTTGGCCCCTGTTATCCATGATCTGATAACAAACTCTTAAAAAAAAGCTCAGATGTCTCATTTTAATAATGGTTATTCAAGAAAGGGGAGCAAGGTCTATGCAAACTTCCAACTTTCACCATGTAGGTCAGAGTGATATTTTAAACTCAGTCAGTGCCTACTTAAGGTTCCCTGCATGCAAAATAGTTAAAAGAATTTAACTCATTTCTATGAATTTTTAAGTTCTAATTATACATGCCTAGGTACTAAATATTATGAGAGTGGCATGTCTGGAAGCCATTATCCAAACTCTGAATAGAAATTAGTATTTAATGTTCAACCCTATGCTTTGAAAAGCCAAGTAACCCTGGCTTGAATCCTGACTTGTCAACTTGTCAAGGTCTCTTATCTTGGGAATTTAACTTAACCTTTGTGTGCCTTTATTAATTCAACTATAAAATGTCAACAATAGTATATAATATTATTCACTAGTATTGTGGTGAATATTAGCTAAATTTCTACACCTAAAGTTCAAAGCACAGTGTCTGGTCCATATGTTCTTGAAAAGTGTAAGTTCCATTCTAGGAAGGATTGCTACAGGAAAAGATCATCCAAAAAATATATATCATCCAAAAAATATACTGTGGTAGACCCACAGTAGTATCCTGTTTTATGTTACTGAATACCTATTGCCAGTTCATTCTTGTGTTAAATGAGTAGTTTTCTCCTGTTTTGATAGGAGAAAATTGCAAATCGATTTGGTTTTGTTCTAGTTATGGTTGTGTTGGCTGTTGCTGGTTTTGTTGTTGTTGTTGTTGTTTTCCCAGATAGCCAGGAAGCTCCAAAATTATGCTGCTGCTGCTGCTGCTAAGTTGCTTCAGTCATGTCCGACTCTGTGCGACCCCATAGACGGCAGCCAACCAGGCTCCTCTGTCCCTGGGATTCTCCAGGCAAGAATACTTGAGTGGGTTGCCATTTCCTTCTCTAATGCATGCATGCATGCTAAGTCGCTTCAGTCATGTCCTACTCTGCGACCCCATGGACAGCAGCCCACCAGGCTCCTCTGTCCACAGGATTCTCTAGGCAAGAGTACTGGAGTGGGTTGCCATTTCCTTGTCACAGCCCAAAATTTTTGCATCTTATTCTTTGCATCTTTTCTTCTTCAAAAAACATTTGTTCTTCCTCCTTGGTTGTATTTAAGCATTAATTTTTGTAACCTACTTCACATCCTTTCTAACATTAATCTTACCATTGGAAGTGGTCTGATTTATAACTATTGAAATACATTTACTTACTCATATGGAATGGAGTTTTCTTTGGTGGTTCAGTGGTAAAGAAACTGTCTGTCAAGCAATAGATGTAGATTTGATCCCTCAGTTGGGAAGATGTTCTGGAGAAGGAAAGGACAACCCACTCCAATATTCTTGCCTGGGATATCTCATGAACAGGGAAGCCTGGGGGCTGCAGCCCATGGGGTCACAAAAGAGTCGGACACAACTTAGCAGTTAAACAACAATGAAACAAAATATGGAATGGAAGTCCTAATGGGAAGAGAAATAGAAGAGGAAAAAATGCTCCACTATGTAATATTAGCTGCCCACTATATAAGAGCCACAGCTGGTCAATACTGGGGGGAAAACAGGCATGAATCCTGAGTCATTGTATTATGAAACCTAGATGACAGTCCATGTGCTACTTGACATCTTTAAACCTCACAGAGCCTGCAAGATCCAGGCATGGATCTTCCTGCTCTCTCCAGATGTGTGCCCCACCCCACAGGAAAGTTCCTCCACATTGCACAATGTACCAGCTACAACCAATTCAAGCATCAACCTAATGGATTTCAGCTCCCCAACAGTGTGAGAAATTATTCAATAAATTGACCACATCTTTGTGCAGGTCCTAAGAATTACTTGACCCTCTTGTCACTACAAAGCCTGCCTCATGAAATTCCAAATGCAGCTCACTTGGCTCTCCCCGGTATCTGGTGTCCTCCTCCCAGAAGCCGTGCGATCATGTGACTAATAAAGCAACGTCCATTTCATCTCTCCAAGGTCAGGTCTCATGCATTTAGCTGGCTGTACTATTTAGGACAAACATCAGTGGGATGAAAGAAGGTAGGCAGAAAGGTAATGAATACCGGTGGGCTGGATTAGGGGGTAAAACATGAACCGAGGGAGGCAAAAATTCTGATATTCTTATGTGGCATTTTATAATCTCTTTCAGGCAAATCTAAGTTTTGGTGAGGCAAAAAGCTCACCTTATTATATGCTCTACTAGTTTGGAAGTTATGGTATAAATTTTTATTACTTAGTGATGCCAGACCACCTGACATGCCTCGTGAGGAACCTGTATGCAGGTCAAGAAGCAACAGTTAGAAATGGACATGGAACAACAAACTTTTGTTCCACTGGACATGAAACAACAGACAGTTCAAATCCGGAAAGGAGTATGCCAAGCCTGCCTATTGTCACCCTGCTTATTCAACTATATGCAGAATACATCATGGGAAGTGCCAGGCTGGATGAGGCACAAGCTGAAATCAAGATTTCCAGGAGAAATATCAATAACCTCAGGTAAGCAGATGGCACCACCCTTATGGCAGAAAGCGAAGAAGAACTAAAGGGCCTCTTGATGAAAGTGATAGAGGAGAGTGAAAAAGTTGGCTTAAAACTCAGCATTCAGAAAACTAAGATCATGGCATGTGGTCCCATCACTTCACGGCAACTAGACTGGAAAACAATGGAAACAGTGACAGACTTTATTTTGGGGGTCTCCAAAAACACTGTAAATCGTCACTGCAGCCATGAAATTAAAAGACGCTTGCTCCTTAGAAGAAAAGCTATGATCAAACTAGACAATGTATTAAAAAGCAGAGACATTACTTTGCCAACAAAGTCCATCTAGTCAAGACTATGGTTTTTCCAGTGGTCATGTATGGATGTTAAGAGTTGGACTATAAAGAAAACAGAGTGCTGAAAAATTGATGCTTTTGAACTGTGGTGTTAGAGAAGACTTTTGAGAGTCCCTTGGACTGCTAGGAGATCCAACCAGTCCATCCTTAAGGAAATCAGTCCTGAATAGTCATTGGAAGTACTGATGTTGAAGCTGAAACTCCAATATTTTGGCCACCTGATGTGAAGAACTGACTCATTTGAAAAGACCCTGATGCTGGGAAAGATTGAAGGCAGGAGGAGAAGCAGACAGCAGAGGATGAGATGGTTGGATGGCATCACCAACTCAATGGACATGAGTTTGTGTAAGCTCTGGGAGTTGGTCATGGGCAGGGAAGGCTGGCATACTGCAGTCCATGGGGTCGCAAGGAGTCGGAAACAACTGAGCAACTGATCTGAACTGAGTAACTATTCTTAAGTTTGAACGTACATAGGTCATATTGTGATCTAGATTTTATTCCCATTTTCTGGGAAAAATAAAAAGAAATGCTATCATTTCATCAAATTTATGTAAACATGTGTGATGTCTATTTTATTTATATGCAAAATATGTTTTACATATGTGATATAATTTATGAACAGTATATAAGTTTGGTGAAACTAATATGTAATTTGGTCATAAATAATTATGATTTCTTTTTAATTCATTACTCCCACCTCTTCTTTTCCATTTTCCTCTCATCTAGCGGGTGCTTCATTCTCTGACTCTGGCAGACTCATTGAACTCTGAGCCACATCTCTTATTTACTGCCACGGACCAGCAGTTGTCTGATAATTTAGCACCCACTCACAAAGGAGAGTCTCCATTATGCTTATTGATCTGAAAGATATTTTTTTTTACTTTTATTACTCTTATCATAGTTTTTTGCAGAAGTTTATTGCTTCATCATTCCCAGTTACTATTATAATTGATCCTGAAGTGTTTATTTTTGTTGGTTTCTAACATAGAAACCTGATCCTGTAAAAATTTTGTTGTTCAGTTGCTCAGTCATGCATGACTCTTTGCAATCCCCTGGACTGTAGCCCACCAGTCTCCTCTGTCCATGGGACTTACCAGGCACGAATACTGGAGTGGCCTGCCATTTCCTTCTCTAGGGGATCTTCCCGACCCAGGGATTGAACCCATGTCTTCTGCATTGGTAGGTAGATTCTTATCACCGAGCCATCAAGGAATCCCTAATCCTGTAGAATATAATGAAGCAATCTTAAGCAGAAAGCAACACTGGAGTTAAAAAATTTTTGTGATAATCCTGACTGGGATGGTGTCATTCATAAACAAGGATTCAATCATTCACCTAACGAATGCCTATGTATCATCTCTTGTGGGCCAATTTCCTTTCTAAGGATTAGGTAGAATACAGAGAAGCTCCAAAAGATGATTAATACTCATTCCCATACTCCAGTGATCCCATAGTTTGCCTGAGGAATAGATACATATGTGTCATTCTATTGCACTATGATTAATATTATAATAGATGTGCATACTGGTTGTTATTTGTGTGTTTTGATGATGTGAGAATAAGTGATTATATCTAGCTGGGTGGGAGAAAGTTGGAAAAAGCTTCACAGTGAAGTGAATCTTCAAATTGGGGCTTGAAGAGTTAATAAGATTTAGCCAAGCAAGGAGAAGAATTAAGGATGACTCTGTGGATCACAACAAACTATGGAAAATTCTTAAAGACATGAGACTACCAGACCACCTGACCTGCCTCCTGAGAGATCTGTATGTAGGTCAAGAAGCAACAGTTAGAACTGGACATGGAACAACAAACTGGTTCCAAATCTGGAAAGGAGTACATCAAGGCTGCCTATTGTCACCCTGCTTATTTAACTTATATGCAGAATGCATCAGGCAAAATGCCAGGCTGGATGAAGCAAAAGCTGGAATAAAGATTGCCAGGAGAAATATCAATAACCTCAGATATGCAAATGACACCACCCTTATGGCAGAAGTGAAGAACTAAAGAGCCTCTTGATGAAAGTGAAAGAGGAGAATGGAAAAGTTGGCTTAAAGTTCAACATTCAGAAAACTAAGATAATGTCATCTGTCCCATCACTTCATGGCAAATAGATGAGGAAATAAAGGAAACAGTACCAGACTTTATTTTGGGGGGAGGCTCCAAAATCACTGTAGACTGTGACTATAGCCTTGAAATTAAAAGACACTTGCTCCTTAGAAGTAAAGCTATGACCAACCTAGACAGCATATTAAAAAGCAGAGATATTATTTTGCCAACAAAAGTCCATCTCGTCAAAGCTATGGTTTTTCCAGTAGTCATGTTTGAATGTAAGGGCTGGACTATAATGAAAGCAGAGTGCCAAAGAATTAATGCTTTTGAACTGTGGTGTTGGAGAAGACTCTTGAGAGTCCCTTGCACTCAAGCAGACCCAACAAGTTCATCCTTAAGGAGATCAGTCCTGAATATTCATTGGAAGGACTGATGCTGAAGCTGAAACTCCAGTCCTTTGGACTGATACAAAAAACTGACTCATTGGAAAAGACCCTATATGGTGAGAGATGGGAGAGGGTTTCAGGATTGGGAACTCATGTACACCTGTGGCTGATTCATGTCAATGTATGGCAAAACCCATACAGTATTGTAAAGCAAAATAAAGTAAAAATAAAAATTAAAAAAAAGAAAAGAAAAGACCCTGATCCTGGGCAAGATTGAAGGTGTGAGAAGGGGCTGACAGAGGATGAGATGGTTGGATGGCATCACTGCCTTGATGGACATGAGTTTGAGTAAGCTCTGGGAGTTTGTGATGGACAGGGAAACCTGGTGTGCTGCAGTCCATGGGGTCTCGAAGAATTGGACAGGACTGAGAGACTGAACTGAATTGAACTGAAAGGGAAAGAGAAGCCAAGCAGAGGCAATGGGTGTGGTGAGCATTCATTCATTCATCCATTTACCAATTGGCTAAACAGCTGATTTATTCAATAAACAGGAATCTAGGACTTACATTGGGCTAAATATTGTACAAGGCACCTACAGAAAACTTGCCCCAGTGGCTCGGACCATGAAGCATCTGCATGCAATGCAAGAGACCAGGGTTCGATCCCTGAGGCATAAAGATCCCCTGGAGAAAGAAGTGGCAACCCACTCCAGTACTCTTGCCTGGAAAATTCCATGGACAGAGGAGCTTGGTTAGGCTACAGTCCATGGGGTCACAAAGAGTTGGAAATGACTTAAGGATTTCACTTTCACCTATAGAGAAACAAACCCTGCTGTGAGCAATACCACAGGTCATGGAGAGGGGAATCATGAAACATTCAAGGTGTAGCCCACTACCTGTAAGACACTGGCAAGCACGGAACTGCTAGGTGTCTGTGTCATAGTAAAACTTGTGGAGCAATACTAGTTTAGAAAATTGCTTTTTCTGATAATGAAAATAAAGCCAAAGCTCAGAAGAGTCTAACAAAATCATCTTTCCAAACACTTGCTTCCCAAGGCCTCTATTTTTACCTCCTACCTCTTGCCCACATTAAAAGTGCATTTCATTTGTCCTAAATTCATCTCATTCTCCCTGTTTCTCAGAAGTGCTTTCAGTCATTCCACTTCACAGCCCTCTACACAGTCATTTGCTGCTGGCATCAGATTCACCTTCAATCCTGAGTGACAGATTTGGGAAAGAACCCAATTAGAACCCAGCTAATGAATCCTCCATGGGCTCCCCTAATAGCCAAATGACTGTTTATTTTCATCTTTTGAATTAAGAAAGAGACTGCAATTTGAGGAAGAGTTTAGAATAAAGAAGCACTAATTGAATCAGAGAAACACCTGTGCTCCTCATTGCTCCTCAACCTATATGTATTTATGTCCTTTAATCTGATGTTGTCTAAAAGGTGCAAAGTTTTTTAAACATGCTAATTATGTGCTATATGGAAAGCAGACTCTCAATAAAAGCTACAAACTAACAGCATTGAGGGAAAAAAAGACATCAGGGAACAAAGACATTTTATAGTCTTTTACCCTGGAGTACTTTTTAAATGAAAATACCAAATGAAATAGTCTTTAAAATTGTATTTATTATGATTCTATAATATGATTCTATAATACTAGTGAGATATATTCATCAGATGTTATTTGCAAATATTCACATTTTTGAGTGAAAAAGCATTACTCAGTAAGTGAAAAACCCTGAGTTGTCATTACAAAGTCATAAAGAGTGTCTATCGTGTGTCTTTTTTTCTTTTACAGGTTGAGAAGCAGCTGGTAGAGGCCACATTTGATGTTATTCAGAATAGCCGGCTACAGTGACAGACCACTGGGAATCCAAGGTGACAATCGTTTTATTTTAATTGTTTCTAAATGTGCAATGACTGCAGGAATCTCTGAAAATGTGAATATTTAATAACCCACGATTACTGGGTGCCCCTTTGCCATTTATCCTTATCAGAAAACATAGATACCAGCTATCTTCTTTTCAAAAGAGATCAACAATTACTGTGAATGAAGAATCTGTCATGGGTAATGTGATCACTCAGATCCAGTCATTGAGTTACTTCCCACACACAAGAGCACAGAACCTTCTGAAATTGACCTAGGTGAGAAGGTGACCCCCAAACAAACAAAACCCTGAATATTTGACACTGAGATATGCCATTTTAACTCTTTCTTTATTCCTACCACAGCAATATTCCTTTTGACTCCACAGTTGTGTAATTACTAAAACTATGGTAAATGGTGAGCACGCAAATATTTTCTTGCTTCTGTTAGCCCAACCAAGTCTTTTGTTCCTAACTGACTTCTAGCAAGTGTTAGTCATTCATTCGTGCCCGACTCTTTGTGACCCCATGGTATGCAGCCCACCAGGCTCCTCTGTCCATAGGATTTTCCAGGCAAGGATACTGGAGTGGCTTGCCATTTCCTTCCCCAAGGGATCTTCCTGACCCAGGGATCAAACCTGGCTATTGCCTGCACTGCAGGCAATTCTTTATTGACTGAGGTACGAGGAAAGAGATATGAGGCTAGCTTTTATCTAGCCACAAGGGGGTCAGAAAGATGTATAGCACTAGTATTAATCCCTAGTCCTCCAAACTTCTTCTAAAAGTCTCCTCTTGCAATGTTTAAATTTTTTATACATTGCAAGAATCGTTTTCAATTCCATCACATCAGTACTAGTGATATGTTTTCACAACTATTTCCAGCACATCCTAATCATGCTTTAGTCAGCACTGCTACCCATTGAATGCATGGGTGTGTGTGGGCTCAGTTGTGTCTATATGTATATATGCCACCTGCGAGGCCCTTTGAATGAGTATGTGGGCTTATTATTCTAGAAATACACAAAGACTATATATATATATATATACACACATATATAAAACCATGATGGCTAAGCAGTAAAGAATCCACCTGCCAATGCAGGAGCTGCAGAAGAGGCAGGTCGGATCCCTGGGTCAGAAACATCCCCTGGAGAAGGAAATGGCAATCCACTCTAGTATCCTTGCCTGGAAAATCCCATAGACAGAGGATCTTGGCACACTATAGTCCATGGGATGACAAAAGAGTCAGACACAAGTTAGTGACTAACCAACAAATATATATATGTGTGTGTGTGTGTGTGTGTGTGTGTGTGTGTGTGAGTTTTGCACAGTGTGAAGAATGTATCATTTAAAGACAATTAATTTGAGGTTCATATAGAGATCATAGAACTTTTAGAATCTTCATTGTGGACAACAACAGAATGCTGGATTCCAAGTATATTCCGCAACACACAAAGAGCCCAATGGTAGACAAAAATATATATTTCACAAAACATATTATAATATATGGGTTCAAATTAAAATTATAGATTGTCTTCACTTTATTCACCACAGCATTCTTTAAAAAAGAGTTGGCTTAAGTAGAAATGCCCTTGAAATAGCCTAATAAGGTATTGCATAAAGCATACATGTAAATAATAGAGGAAATGGTAAGAATAAAGGAGATGAACATGAGGCAACTTCCAGGTGTTAGAATAGAATCAAACAGAAAGTGGATACATGGTTCCTTGCAAAGTGTTTTATATGGCCTCAAAGGTATTAAAGAGATCATTTATTTGTAGAAAAAATCAAAGAATAAATAAAGAAGAGAAGGATAGGCTATTTTTGATGACACAGTTTAGGAAACTGAAATGAATATAAAACAAATATAGAGAAGAAAACCACATTACAGGCAATAAATTCAAAGTAAAATCAGCTCACATTAATCAAGGAGAGAGGGTACAAGTTGAAGAAAAAATTGAAACATAATAAAGATAACAGAGGCAGAATGATATAGTACATAATGTTTTATAGATATAAAGGGCATACTGGATCAAACCATCTATCAACTACATACCAGCCAAGTATCCTGAACAGTTCCTTTCAGTCGCTCAGTCATGTCTGACTCTTTGTGATGCCATGGACTGCAGCACACCAGGCTCAGGCTTCCCTATTCATCCTGAACAAGTTACCTTTAGCCCTCTTATGTCTTAAGATATTCATCCATAAAGTGGGAATGATGATAAATCTACATCTTAGGCCGTTCCAGTATGACCTAGAGATAGTGAACATATGGAATATTACACAGAGCCTGATACACAGTCAAAGCATCACAAATGTTAGTCATTACACAAAAATTAGAGAAGATAAAAGAGATTCACAATATATATAAGGAAATGAACAAGTATAGCTAAAAATTCTCAATATTTTTGACTCTAGGGGATGAAAAGGCAAAACTTATCCTAAGAAGGCAAAGTTCTCATCTACTTAGTTTACCTTGAGGAAGTTACTGATTTTCCAGAATCAAAAAGAAAATTTCAGACCCTGGCCAGAAAGTGAAAAAAAAAAAATAAGGTAAAAAAAAAATCAGACTGACTGACATATAATTTTTCCGTACTAAGTTTCAGTGACAAATGACAATAGAGCTTCANAAAGATCCTACAGGAAAAAAAAAAAAAAAAAGAAGAAGTATGACCCTAGAACAGTGGAACTGATGTAGATATTCTTTACATGTAAAGACAACACATAGAAAGAAAAAAATACTTCTGAAGATAATCTGTCTCTTGAGTCTTTTGCATTATGTGTATATATATATATTTTTTCAATCTTTGCATATACCTGTCATGAAAGTACCTTTCATGACAGAAGAAATACATATTTCCACCTAAAAAATAAGATAATTTTGTTTGAACTTGGAGACCAAAATGCAATTACTTGTGCCTCAACTTTCACTAGCTGTGTGATCCTGGCAAAAGCAAATAATCTGGCTGAGACCCAGTTCTTCCTCTTTCCTGGGCAGTGGTGTAGATACACCAAATCTGGAACTGAGATATTTATGTAAAAATCTTACTCTGCAATTGGTAAAGATCATTCAGTTTCATTATTTCTGCTCAGCTAGTGAGTAATACAATGCAAAGTGAAAGTCGCTCAGTCGTGTCTGACTCTTTGCCACCCCATGGTCTACACAGTCCATGGAATTCTCCAGGCCAGAATACTGGAGTGGGTAGCCTTTCCCTTCTCCAAGATCTTCCCAACCCAGGGATCGAACCGAAGTCTTCTGTATTGTAGGCAGATTCTTTATCAGCTGAACCACAAGGGAAACCTGGAAGATCCCAAATTATTTCCCTCACAAAGAAAGTAAACCAGGGAAAATATATGTCATACAAATAAATGAAGAATCTTGTGCTCTACACAACACGGTCAACTTTATCAAAAGTTGTTATCTCATAGGTGATATATTTTTATACTCTTTGAAGGCTTTTCTTCCTAGGGAGTTCTACTCTTCAAATTCAGCATCTTGAGCTTTTTTCTTTCACAACATACATTAATAATATTCTAACAGTCTACTCTTGTATGGTATAAAACAGGTATAAAAAAGTAAGAAATCCAAGCTTTGGTTTTTTAGGTACTGTTGGGTTTCCCTGGTAGCTCAGATGGAAAAGAACCTGCATGCAATGCAGGAAACCCGGGTTTGATCCCTGGGTTGAGAAGATCCCCCAGAGAAGGGAATGGTTACACACTTCTTGCCTGAGAATGGTTACACACTTTATGGACAGAGGAGCCTGGTGGACTACAGTCAATGGGGTCACAAAGAGACAGACACAAATGAGAGACCAACAGACACAAATGAGAGACCAACAGGCACAGTTACTGAAAGAACACACCCAAGGGAACATGACACACTCAGTCATGTCTGACTCTTGCAACACCATGGACTATACAGTCCATGGAATTCTCCAGGCCAGAATACTGGAGTGAGTAGTCTTTCCCTTCTCCAAGGGATCTTCCCAACCCAGTGGTCGAACCCAAGTCTCCCGCATTGCAGGCAGATTCCTTACCAGCAGAGCCACAAGGGAAGCCCAAGAATACTGGACTGGGTAGCCTATCCCGTCTCCAGTGGATCTTCCCAACTCAGGAATCGAACCAGAGTCTCCCATATTGCAGACAGATTCTTTACCGACTGAACTGTCAGGGAAGCCCACTTCAGGCACAGAGACACCTTAATTGTGCCTCTAAAATAAGAGAATGAATTACTCACCAAAGAAAGGAACTTCAAGCTCTACATTTGTTTTCTTTTTTTCTTTTTTCACATCCTGCTGCTTAATTTCCTATAACTAGGCACGTTAAATGTCCAACCTAAATTGCAACCAATCCTAGACCTTGTTCAACCTCAACATGGGCCAGAAAATACTGAAAAATCATCTCTCTGGAGCCAGACATCCTGGAATGTGAAGTCAAGTGTGCCTTAGAAAGCATCACTACGAACAAAGCTAGTGGAGGTGATGGAATTCCTATTGAGCTATTTCAAATCCTGAAAGATGATGCTGTGAAAGCGCTGCACTCAATATGCCAGCAAATTTGGAAAACTCAGCAGTGGTCACAGGACTGGAAAAGGTCAGTTTTCATTCCAATCTCAAAGAAAGGCAATGCCAAAGAATGCTCAAGCTACCACACAGTTGCACTCATCTCACATGCTAGTAAAGTAATGCTCAAAATTCTCCAAGCCAGGCTTCAGCAATACGTGAACCGTGAACTTCCTGATGTTCAAGCTGGTTTTAGAAAAGGCAGAGGAACCAGAGATCAAATTGCCAACATCCTCTGGATCATGGAAAAAGCAAGAGAATTCCAGAAAGACATCTATTTCTGCTTTATTGACTATACCAAAGCTTTTGACTGTGTGGATCACAATAAACTGTGGGAAATTTTGAAAGAGATAGGAATACCAGACAACCTGACCTGCCTCTTGAGAAATCTGTATGCAGGTCAGGAAGCAACAGTTAGAACTGGACATGGAACAACAGACTGGTTCCAAACAGGAAAAGGAGTCCGTCAAGGCTGTATATTGTCACCCTGCTTATTTAACTTCTATGCAGAGTATATAATGAGAAACGCTGGACTGGAAGAAACACAAGCTGGAATCAAGATTGCTGGGAGAAATATCAATAAGCTCAGTTATGCAGATGACACCACCCTTATGGCAGAAAGTGAAGAGGAACTAAAAAGCCTCTTGATGAAAGTGAAAGAGGAGAGAGAAAAAGTTGGCTGGTTGGGACCTGACCTGAGCCATGACAGGCTCAACAGGCCACACTAGGCCTAAGCCTCAGATTCTTGTAAACATGAGTCATAATTCTAAGAAGCTCCACCAAGGTCCCCGATGACACCAAGGTCCCCGATGACCCAAGGTTGAGTCAATCAAGGTTAAGTCAATCACCACGATGACTCAAAGTTGAGTCAATCACCACAAGCCAACTACACCATTGCTGAGACAAAAGACCGCCTGTATATAAGCAGCTGTAATTCAGAGCTCGGGGCTCGTCAAGACTCCACTGTGCTGGATGAGACGGGAGCCCTAGCTCGGGCTAGTAATAAAACCCCTTTATGTTTTTGCATTGCTGTGGACATCTTATTCTCTCAGTTTTGGGGACTCGGACTCTGGGCATAACAGGCTTGAAGCTCAACATTCAGAAAACGAAGATCATGGCATCCGGTCCCATCACTTCATGGGAAATAGATGGGAAAATAGTGGAAACAGTGTCAGATTTTATTTTTGGGGGGCTGCAAAATCACTGCAGATGGTGACTGCAGCCATGAAATTAAAAGATGCTTACTCCTTGGAAGGAAAGTTATGACCAACCTAGATAACATATTCAAAAACAGAGACATTACTTTGTTGACTAAGGTCCAGTGGTCATGTATGGATGTGAGAGTTGGACTGTGAAGAAGGCTGAGCGCTGAAGAATTGATGCTTTTGAACTGTGGTGTTGGAGAAGACTCTTGAGAGTCCCTTGGACTGCAAAGAGATCCAACCAGTCCATTCTGAAGGAGATCAGCCCTGGGATTTCTTTGGAAGGAATGATGCTAAAGCTGAAACTCCAGTACTTTGGCCACCTTATGAGAAGAGTTGACTCATTGGAAAAGTCTCTGATGCTGGGAGGGATTGGGGGCAGGAGGAGAAGGGGATGACAGTGGATAAGATGGCTGGATAGCATCATTGACTCGATGGACGCAAGTCTGAGTGAACTCCAGGAGTTGGTGATGGACAGGGAGGCCTGGCGTGCTGCGATTCATGGGGTCGCAAAGAGTCGGACACGACTTAGTGACTGAACTGAACAGAACTGACCCCACCCACAGTAGGTCATCATAGAAAGAGTAGGGAGACCTCCACTTATTGAATGGCTACATTGTGGTAGGCATTTTATCTGTCGGTCTCCAGCCCTGACAGGTAGTTTCAGTGTCCATCTCTCTGATGATACACCTGGCATTCAGTGCCATTTAGTGATTTGCCAAGTAACTGTCATAGTAGGACAGCAGAGCACGGGTTCAAACGTCCATCCACCTGCTTCTGAAGCCTGCCTTCTTCTACTCCGNTTGGGAAGACATTTTGACTCTTACTCACAAAACTAAACATACCCATACCCAGATAAACCAGCCATCACAGTCCTTGCTATTTACTTAAATGAGGTGAAAACATGTCCACATATAAACCTACACTCTAATGATTTTTAGTGGCTTCATTCATAAGTGCTGAAACTTGGAAGCAATCAGGATTTCCTTCAGTAGATAAATGAATAAAATTACCTCCAGTACATCTGTACAATGGAATATTATTCAGCACTAAAAAGAAATGAACTTCCAAGCTATGAAAAGACATGTTGTTGTTTTTCAGTCCCTAAGTCGTGTCCAACTCTTTGTGACTCCATGGACTGCAGCACTCCAGGAGTCCCTGTCCTTCACTATCTCCCAGAGTTTGCTAAAATGTATGTTCACTGAGTTGGTGATGCCATCCTACCTTCTCATCCTCTGTCACCCCCTTCTCCTCCTGACCTAACTCATGAAGGAAGTTAAATGCATATTACTAAGTGAAAGCAGCCAACCTGAAAAGGCTACATATGAAATGATGGTAACCATATGACATTCTGGAAAACGTAAAACTTTGGAAACAGTAAAAACATCAATGGATGCCAGGGGTATGGTTCGGGGGGAGAGGAAGATAATCAGGTGGAACACAGAGAATGCTTAGGGCAGTGAACACTCTATGGTGCTGTAACTGGTCAGCCATAGGTCATGGATCTCATACCAAGAACAGATACCTTTTCCCAAACCCACATACCAGAAATGGCAGACCATAATGCCTCTCTTGCTGGTTCTCCAGGTATTCTGTAAGAAACCACAAACTAGAGGGCCATTTGGCCTTGAGAGATGAAACTGGAAAAAAAAAAAAAAAGTTAAGTGCTCTATCAAACCAGTTGTCATAGTAGAATGATGTTTTCTGTGCTGTTTCTCTAAAACATCATTTAGAGAGAAAACTTGTCCAGCCCTAGCGCTGTGCATAATATCATATTATCTCCCTCCACTAATGCCCACATCTGTTAGCTTGTTGGAGACAAAGTTGAATGCTACTTGGAATCAGTGTTGGGCAAATGTTTGAATGAGACATGCAGTCCACCCGGACTGATTGCTAATTTATCTTTGCCAATCTTGACTAGTTTTAGCTCAACAAACAATGATACAGTATCTGAGTTGGCAGCTGGGAAATTCCCAGGGAAGTTCTAGGGTCCCAGCTGTCCTTCTGAAGAGTTGGCGAGCTGGAGATAACTGGCAATAAGCCCAACTTGCAGAGCCCAGCTGTGCTGGACATACAGATAGACTGCAGATGGGGAGCACCAGGCTGCAAGAGTCGAGGTTTTAAGACCTCGTTGCTGGAGGTCAGAAGGGGAAGAAACACAGAGCCCTGCCAGCTGCTGTGCAGTATCGGCAGTGAAGACTGGACTTGAGCTCCCTGTGTATGTGTGCATTATGCAAAAAGACAGATTTTATGGGTTTGGCAAAGGGAGTTCAAAACGGCTTTATTTCTATATGCCAGGGAGAAGAGGTGGAATGCCTGGTTGATGGAAAACTTGAGAAGCTTGTCTCTGCTTCTTCAGTTTCTCCTTTTCCATTTTCATTTCTCTCTTTCCCTCTGGCTTCCATTTTCCTTCTCCCTGGTATCAGGAGAGGAGATGATTTTGTTGGAATTGAGTAGTATGATTTAGCTAACTCAGCTTGATGGTTCCATAGCTCACAAATTTAGGATTCTGAAATTAGCAGAAGAATCTTTTTTAGACAAGTAGGTCAAGTAAAAGACCAGTATAACAAATGATAGGCGTGGTTTTTTTCTTCCTTCTCCAAAAAGTATCCATCCACCAGAGCTGCAGGTGAGAGTAAGGCATAAAATTAAATAAAATAATGTTGGGTGAAGACAGACATATGTCTGAATTCTAGATCTTGGCAATGAACTTGAACTTTCTGAGCATTAGTTTCTCAATCATAAAAATGGAAATAATAAAAATAGGCTTGTAGGGTTGTTATAAGGTCTAAGTTAAACATAAAGTTCAGAGAAGGCAATGGCACCCCACTCCCAGTACTACTCTTGCCTGGAAAATCCCATGGATGGAGGAGCCTGGTGGGCTGCAGTCCATGGGGTCACTAAGAGTCAGACACGACTGAGCAACTTCACTTTCACTTTTCACTTTCATGCATTGGAGAAGGAAATGGCAACCCACTCCAGTGTTCTTGCCTGGAGAATCCTACGGATGGGGGAGCCTGGTGGGCTGCCGCCTATGGGGTCGCACAGAGTCAGACACAACTGAAGTGACTTAGCAAACATAAAGTTAAAGCTTGGTACCTAATAGTTAATTAAAGTTTAGTGTGTTTTTCTACTCAAAAAAAAAAAAAAAAGTGTTGTTGCTGTTAAGGTTTTGCTACTACCATTATGTGTGGAAAGAATGAGATGCCTTATACATTTCTAAAGATATTATGGACTTCCCTCATAGCTCAGTTGGTAAAAAATCCACCTGCAATGCAGGAGACACTGGTTCAATTCCTGGGTTGGGAAGATGTGCTGGAGAATGGATAGACTACCCACTCCAGTGTTCTTGGGCTTTCCTTGTGGCTCAGTTGGTAATGAGACACCTTATATCTTTCTAAAGATATTACAATGTCAGAGAAGAAAACTGTAAAGAAGATAACACAGAGCTTTATTTTACATCCTTGATAATACATCAGGTAGTTGTCCACCCATCCATTGGGGGTGGCCCCCTAAAGAAAACTACTATTTTCATCTATCTATCTTTCCTTTCTATCATCTGTCTATCTATCTATCAGGTTGTCTGTAAGATTTTATGAAAATAACCAAACAGTTTGGCCAACCCAGTATCTATCTCCCTATCTATCTATTTACCCATCCAAACCAACAATAGTAATTTCAGCAGCAATCCCAGTATGCCCACTAATGTAAAAATTGAGATTAGTGGTTCAAATAGCCATGGACCTCCCTGGGCCATTTCAAAGTACTTAGCAATCATGCTTCAATACCAAAAGATATGGAAACACTCTGAAAAGTCTAACAAATAGCCCTGGTTTTCCCTTCTCTTTCTCCCTCTATTTTTCTCTTCTTTCTCTCCTTTTTTAAAAAATTTGAACTTTAAATACCTTGGTGAAAGTCAATAAATTAAAAATAACAGAGGTCAAGAAAAACTTTATGTCAAATTTTGAGCTGAACTATCCACAACTGAGATGCTCTCTAAATATAGGGTCTTCCGCTCCTGCAGTGTTGACATAAACAAATATATGAACAATAAGAAGAAATCCATCCATTGATTGGGTTCTTGCCTGAATCACTTATACAGGTGTCTATCTCATGGAGTGAGCTTCAGGATTCTGTAAGCCCAGAGCAAAGACTGGCATCTGGCATCCATGATGGATGCTCGATTCTCAGAACCCATGGAGATGCTGAGCAGGCAGGGTAGAACTGACGAGCTTCACTGAGTGTTACCAACAAAGCATGGCAGATAAGGCACACATTCTACATCTTTACCTTTTCCAGAGTGGAGAGCTGTGTCACTGATGGCTGGGATCAGGGGAAAGAAATCAGATTAGCAGATGGTGGTGGCTCTATCAGTTACCCATTATGGAAGCAATGCACCTCTCATTCTTACTACTGTAGGGGAAAAAAAAAATGTCCGGGGACCTTTAGCAATGCAATTTCCTGTAATCCATAAAGCCATTATAGAAGGGCATTCTGTGTATGGGAGAGGGTCAGGGAGAGTCAGAGGGAGTCCTCACACACATTTCTCAAGAGTCTGGTCAAGAGTTGTGAGAGGTCATGTGAAAGCTCATAAAGACCTGAGTTTTAATTGGGAAAAGTCTAATCATAAGTTAGTCTAGCGTGTGTTTGAAATGGGAAAAAGAAAAAAATAAGTTTGTGGATGCATATAATACAGGGCAATATCCTTAAAGATCAGATCAATGATAAACCCTATTATCTACCTGCCTATAAGCTCTATGTATCTCCAGGAGATAGCTAATACACAGTCTGGTTTATGGTTAAGAATTAAATAAAAATGTGTTGAATGAATGATTATAAAGATCATGATATGTTGATACCCTGACAATATCTACTTTACATATTTAAGTATTTTTTGAATATTAGATATAATCAGTATGGTTGTAGAAAGACAAGGAATTGGCTATGAACATTATGTGTCCATGTATCCATTTAATCATATTACAGTTAATATTTTACAATCTGAAAAGAATTAGAGGTATCAGTGAATAAATTAATAATTATAAAGTTCTTTAGATGAGTGAAAAAGAAATGGAAAAGTATTGCTATTTTCAGTATCTATTCTGCCTGGTCACTGCCCTAGATTAGCTATTTCAGAGACTGCCATTCACTTAAACTTCATAATAACTGATCAAGGTGAGGGTTATCAGTTGCCCAGAGGGGGCAAAGTCCCTCCTGAAGCTCCGCTTCCTACTGTATACATACATATTTTTTTTGACTGCACTGCCAGGTATGTGGGATCTTACTTCTTAAGATCAAATCTGCACCCCCTGCACTGGAAACACAGTCTTAACCACTGGACCACCAGGGAAGTGCCTATACATATTATTTTTAAAAATCATCCTCATTTTTATACCTTTGGCAATGCAAAGGAATTCTTTGTGGGTAATATATTCTTAGAAAATATGTTCTGTCTTCGTTTGACATTAGTAATGAAGTTGAATTCTAATTGCATGAAAATTTAAACTGTTTGACTTCACATAAGTCTTCTGAATAGGAATGTAGAATCTTAGTAGTTTCATAAGGTTTAAGAGCAAGAGGTCTTTTTTCTAGTTTAAACACTGGCTTGGAATGTCTCTAGATTTTTTTTAAAGCTAACTTTATCACTATTGCAGACAAAACTATTTTAAATAAAATATATATGGAACAGTTTTAGTGGGGCTAAAAATTCAAGTTTCTCAACTGTCAGTCAAAACAGATTTGAGATGGACTGTTGGGATCCAACTGCATTAGATACACCCAATCTGTCCCACATATTCTGATGGGAGAAAGTGAAAAATAGTGCCAACGATGCCAAGTTACTCTATGGTAAGCTAGCTCTATAGGCTGAATAGATTCTCCAAATTATGTTTAATTATTCAGAGAAAAGAACGTTGTGCTGGGCACGAAGAAGCTGAGTTATTAAAACTGCATTACTACTCTCATATTGTTTGGTGTCCACAATGTCTTTTCTCCCTGAGTCTCAGTTACCTTCTCCACTGAACATTGCACATTAGCCCTGAGATCTCTGAGTTCAGACTCCACATGCCTTTATGCTGGGCCCAGCACAGACTTTTTAAGGAGTGCAGTTGATTTGAACAGTCTAAAGATGAGACATATATATGGGAACCTTAACTCCTCTAAGGATTCAATTAACTTAGATAAAGTTTAACTTATCTAAGTTTACCATTGTTTCAGGTTGGGTATTACCACTTTAGAATATATATTACACAACACACATTTGGGGGAAAACAAAACATATTCAAATGACTCTAATCAGACACATGAAACAGAATTTCAGGCAGAAAAGGAGAACGAAAGAAAACTATTGAGCAAAAAAATTCAGCAAAATACATGCATATGTGTTTGTATATAGAAGCTTCTCTCTCATTAGAAAGCCTTCATAAGCCTCTCATCCTTATTATCCCTCAGAGGGATGACAGAAGGAAAACCATAATCACAGAAAACTGATCAAACTGATCACAAGGACCAGTCTTGTCAATGAAACTAGAGCCATACCATGTAAGGCCACCCAAGATGGACAGGTCATGGTGGAGAGTTCTGACAAAATGTGGTCCACTGGAGAAGGGAATGGCAAACCATTTCAGTATTCTTCCCTTGAGAACTTCATGAGCAGTATGAAAAAGTGAAAAAGATATCACACTGAAAGATGAACTCCTCAGGTTGGTAGGTGCCCAATATGCTACTAGAGAAAAAAGTGGAGAAACAACTCCAGAAAGAATGAAAAGATGGAGCCAAAGCAAAAGCAAAAAAAAAAAAAAAAAAGCCCAGTTGTGTATGTGACTGGTAATGGAAGTAAAGTCCAGTGCTGTAAAGAACAATATTGCATAGGAATCTGGAATGTTTGGTCCATGAATCAAGGTAAATTGGAAGTGTCCAAATGAGATGGCAAGAGTGAACATCAATATTTTAGGAATAAGTGAACTAAAATGGAGTGGAAGGGGTGAATTTAATGCAGGTGACCATTATATCTACTACTGTGGGTAAGAAACCCTTAGAAGAAATAGAGTAGCCCTCATAGTCAACAGAAGAGTCAGAAATGCAGTATTGGGTGCAGTCTCAAAAATGACAGAATGATCTCTGTTCGTTTCCAAGGCAAACCATTCAATATCACAGAAATCCACGTCTATGCTCCAACCAGTAATGCTGAAGAAGCTGAAGTTAAACAATTATATGAAGACCTACAAGACCTTCTAGAATTAACACTCAAAAAAGATATCATTTTCATCACAGGGGACTGAAATTCAAAAGTAAGAAGTCAAAAATACCTAGAGTAACAAGAAAATTTGGCCTTGGAGTACAAAATGAAGCAGGTCAAAAGCTAAGAGAGTTTTGCTAAGAGAATGTACTAGTCATAGCAAACACCCTCTTTCAACAACACAAGAGAGGACTCTTCACAAGGACATCACCAGATAGTCAACAGTGAAATCATATTGATTATATTCATTGCAGCCAAAAACGGAGAAGCTCTACTCAGTCAGCAAAAATAATACCAGCATTTGACTGTGACATGACTCCTTATTGCCAAATTCAGACTGAAATTGAAGAAAGTAGGGAAAACCACTAGACCATTCAGGTTATGACCTAAATCAAACCCCTTACAATTACACTGTGGAAGTGACAAATAGATTCAAGGGATTAGATCTGATAGACTGTCTGACAAACTATAGACAGAGGTTCATGACATTCTACAGGAGGCAGGGATCAAAACCATCCTCAAGGAAAAGAAATGCAAAAAAGCAAAATGGTTGCCAGAGGAGGCTTTACAAATAGCTGAGAAAAGAAGGAAGTTAAAGGCAAAGGAGAAAAGGAAAGATATAAGCATCTGAAGGCAGAGTTCCAAAGAATAGTAAGAAGATATAAGAAAACCTTCCTCAATGATCAATGTAAAGAAATAAAGGAAAACAATAGAATGGGAAAGACTAGAGATCTCTTCAAGAAAATTAGAGATCCCAAGGGAACATTTCATTTAAAAATGGGCACAATAAAGGCCAGAAATGGTATGGACCTAACAGAAGAAGAAAATATTAAGAAGAGGTGGCAAGAATACACAGAAGAACTAGAACTAAAAAAAAAAAAAAAAAAAAAAGATTTTTATGACCCAGATAGCCACGATGGTGTGATCACTCACCTAAAGTCAGACATCCTAGAATGTGAAGTCAAGTGGGCCTTAGGAAGCATCACTATGAACTAAAGTAGTGGAGGTGATGGAATTCCAGTTGAGCTATTTCAAATCCTAAAAGATGGTGCTGTGAAAATGCTGCACTCAATATGCCTGCAAACTTGGAAAACTCAACAATGGCCACAGGACTGGAAAAGGTCAGTCTTCACTCAAATCACAAAGAAAGGCAGTGGCAAAGGATGTTCAAACTACCACACAATTGCACTCATCTCACACGTTAGCAAAGCAATGCTCAAAATTCTTCAAGCTGGGCTTTAACAATAGGTGAACCGTGAACTTCCAGATGTTCAAGCTGGATATACAAAAGGCAGAGGAACAGAGATCAAAGAGCCAACGTCCGTTGGATCATTGAAAAAGCAAGAGAGTTCCAGAAAAATATCTATTTCTGCTTTATTGACTATGCCAAAGCCTTTGACTATGTGGGTCACAACAAACTGTAGAAAATTCTTCAAGAGATGGGAATACCTGACCTGCCTCCTGAGAAATCTGTATGCATGTCAGGAAGCAACAGATAGAACTGGACATGGAAAAACAGACTGATGTAAATCAGGAAAGGAGTACATCAAGGCTGTATATTGTCACCCTGCTTATTTAACTAATGTGCAAAGTACATCATGAGAAACACCAGTCTAGGTGAAGCCCAAGCTGGAATCAAGATTGCTGCGAGAAATAACAATAACCTCAGATATGCAGATGACAGCACCCTTATGGCACAAAGCAGAAAAGAACTAAAGAGCCTCTTGATGAAAGTGAAAGAGGAGAGTGAAAAAGTTGGGTTAAAACTCAACATTCAGTTCTATTTGCAATTTTTAAAGGACTCTCCACACTGTTCTCCATAGTGGCTGTACTAGTTTGCATTCCCACCAACAGTGTAAGAGGGTTCCCTTTTCTCCACACCCTCTCCAGCACTTATTGCTTGTAGACTTTTGGATCGCAGCCATTCTGACTGGTGTGAAATGATACCTCATTGTGGTTTTGATTTGCATTTTTCTGATAATGAGTGATGTTGAGCATCTTTTCATGTGTTTGTTTCCCATCTGTATGTCTTCTTTGGAGAAATGTCTATTTAGTTCTTTGGCCCATTTTTTGATTGGGTGATTTATTTTTCTGGAATTCAGCTGCATAAGTTGCTTGTATATTTTTGAGATTAGTTGTTTGTCAGTTGCTTCATTTGCTATTATTTACTCCCATTCCGAAGGCTGTCTTTTCACCTTGCTTATAGTTTCCTTTGTTGTGCAGAAGCAGAAGCTTTTAATTTTAATTAGATCCCATTTGTTTATTTTTGCTTTTATTTCCAGTATTCTGGGAGGTGGATCATAGAGGATCCTGCTGCGATTTATGTCGGAGAGTGTTTTGCCTATGTTCTCCTCCTTTACAGTTTCTGGTCTTACGTTTAGATCTGTAATCCATTTTGAGTTTATTTTTGTGTATGGTGTTAGAAACTGATCTGGTTTCATTCTTTTACAAGTAGTTGACCAGTTTTCCTAGCACCGCTTATTAAAGAGATTGTGTTTAATCCATTGTATATTCTTGCCTCCTTTGTTGAAGATAAGGTGTCCATAGGTGTGTGGATTTATCTCTGGGCTTTTTATTTTTTTCCATTGATCTATATTTCTGTCTTTGTGCCAGTACCATCCTGTCTTGATGACTGTGGCTTTGTAGTAGAGCCTGAAGTCAGGCACGTTGATTCCTCCAGTTCCATTCTTCTTTCTCAAGATTGCTTTGGCTATTTGAGGTTTTTTGTATTTCCATAAAAATTGTGAAATTATTTGTTCTAGCTCTGTGAAAAATACCATTGGTAGCTTGATAGGGATTGCATTGAATCTGTAGATTGCTTTGGGTCGTATACTCATTTTCACTATATTGATTCTTCTGATCCATGAACATGGTATATTTCTCTATCTATTAGTGTCCTCTTTGATTTCTTTCATCAGTGTTTTATAGTTTTCTATATATAGGTCTTTAATTTCTTTAGGTAGATATATTCCTAAGTATTTTATTCTTTTCATTGCAATGGTGACCCAGCAAGCCCATTGCCAGGCATACACACCAAGGAAACCAGAATTGAAAGAGACACGTGTACCCCAGTGTTCATCACAGCACTGTTTATAATAGCCAGGACATGGAAACAACCTAGATGTCCATCAGCAGATGAATGGATAAGAAAGCTGTGGTACAAATACACAATGGAGTATTACTCAGCCATTAAAAAGAATACATTTGAATCAGTTCTAATGAGGTGGATGAAACTAGAGCCTATTATACAGAGTGAAGTAAGCCAGAAAGAAAAACACCAATACAGTATACTAACACATATATATGGGAATTTAGAAAGATGGTAATGATAACCCTGTATGCAAGACAGCAAAAGAGACACAGATGTATAGAACAGACTTTTGGACTCTGGGAGAGGGAGACAGTGGGATGATTTGGGAGAATCGCATTGAAACATATATACTATCATGTAAGAAACGAATTGCCAGTCTATGTTCGATACAGGATACAGGATGCTTGGGGCTGGTGCACAGGGAAGATCCAGAGAGATGATATGGGGTGGGAGGTGGGAGGGGGATTTGGGATTGGAACTCATGTACACCCGCGGCGGATTCATGTCCATGTAAGGCAAAACCAATACAGTATTGTAAAGGAAAATAAAGTAAAAATAAAAAATTTTTAAAAAAAGACAAAAAAATTGTGTTAAAATGCTGAACTAGGTGCCAATTAAAATAATTAATCCCACTCAAAAAAAAAAAAAAAACAACTCAACTTTCAGAAAACTAAGATCATGGATCATGGCATCTGGTCCCATCACTTCATGGCAAATAGATGGGGAAACAGTGAAAACAGTGGCTGACTTTATTTGCGGGGGGCTCCAAAATCACTGCAGATGGTGACTGCAGCCATGAAATTAAAAGAAGCTTGCTCCTTGGAAGAAAAGCTATGACCAAACTAGACAGCATAATAAAAAGCAGAGATATTACTTTGTCAACAAAGATCAGTCTAGTCAAAGCTATGTTTTTTCCAGTAGTCATGTATGGATATGAGAGTTGGACTGTAAAGAAAAGCTGAGTGCCAAGGAATTAATACTTTTGAACTGTGCTGTTGGAGAAGACTCTTGAGAGGTCCTTGGACTGAAAGGAGATCCAACCAGTTCATTCTAAAGGAAATCAGTCCTGAATATTCATCAAAAGGACTGATGCTGAAGCAGAAATTCCAATCCTTTGGGCACCTGATGCAACGGACTAAATCATTTTCAAAGACCCTGATGCTGGGAAAGATTGAAGGCAGTAGGAGAAGGAGATGACAGAGGATGTGATGGTTGAATGGCATAACCAATTCGATCAACATAAGTTTGAGTAAGCTCTAGGAGTTGGTGATGGACAGGGAAGCCTGGCATGCTGCAGTCCATGGGGTCACAAAGAGTCAGTCACAACTGAGCAACTGTACTGAACTGATACAGAAATATACGTAGACAATTATACACATAGATGCACATATATAAAGGATTGATATATGAGTTTTTATCTACTACTAGCTCATTGTTATGTAACTGATAAATAAAATCTTAGATGCTTTCAGTTCTTCAAGGGCAGACATTTCATGAAATGTCCTCACTATGTATCTATATCACTTAGTATCATAATTGATGTCTAAGAGATATTCAACAAGTATCATAATAGAACAAAACATATCATAAAGATCTTCTATTAGTAGTCTGATTTATCTCAACAAAACCAAGAAGTATATGTGATACCAAAACATTTCAAAAATATAGTTTAGAGTATTAGCATTACTGGTCTCAATTCTTCACATCCTTTTGTCTACATACCAATCATGGCCTCATTCTGTGCAGAATATACTTTTCTTAATTGTAAAAGAAACAATTCATCAGGAAGACACAACAATTACAAATGAATATGTGCCTAATATAAAACTCCAAAAATATCTAAAGCAAAGCAATAATTTTAAGAAGTGGAATAAACAATTTCACAATCAGAGAAAGATATTTTAACATCCTCCTGTAAGCAATTGTTAAAACAACCAGACCAAAACCAAAAATGAAACATATCTGGACAACACTGTCAATCTCCTTGATTTAATTGATGTATGTAGAAGATTACATTCAACTTCAGGCAAATGCACATTATTTTCAATTGTTTATGGTACATTTGCCAAAAGAGACCATTTACTAACCCAGAAAAAGACATCAATACATTTAAATAGATTGAAATATAGAGAATATACTATCTAACCAGAGTGGAACTAAATTATAAGTTCATTGAAATAAGCGAGGTAGGTCAGCTTCAACATTTTAAATTAAAATCATTGCAAGTAAGTCATGAATCAAAAAAAATTAATAATTAGAAATATTTCTAACTGAATGATAGCACAAAATAATTTCTCTGGGATGTGGCTAAAACTGCATAGAGGGGAACATAATTTTACACTCTTACATTAGAAGAGAGCATATGTCTAAAACTAGTGGATTCAGTTTTCACATTTCATAGACCACAGTGAAAAAAGAAAATTAAACCCAAGTGAGGCCAGTGTAGATAAAAGATACTGAAATAAGATAATAACTTTTTGAAAAAATTAGAATAAGGACAGAATTAAAAATTTAACAGATCCCAAAACTGGCTCTTTGAAATGATCAACTAAAATGACCAACTCCAGCTAACTTGATTAAACAAGAGAAAAGGTGAGAAGTGAGTGAAAGAAAAGGTAAAAGGAAGAAAAGAAAGGGTGAGAGAGGGAAACGGAGAGACCACATAAACAAAATCACAATATCAGGAATTAAAGTGAGCTTATTGAATACAAGTATATTGAGTAAGGAAGATCACGAGCAACTTTAAGCTGATAAATATGGTGAAATAAACTATCAAAATTCATGTAAGATGAGGCAAAATCTGGCCAGCCTTATGAGTATTAAATAAACTGAATTCAGAATCAGAAACTTTTCCAAAAAGGGTTCTCCAAGCTCATGTAATTTCATTGTTGGGTTACATCAAACTAAGAGAAAATAATAATAATTTTATGCAAATATTTTAGCCAAAAAAAGAAAGAAAAGGAAGGAGATGGTATGATCCTAATACCAAACCTTGGCAAAGACATACCAGAGATAAAAATTAGAATGAATATTCCTCAGATACACATTCAAAAATTCTTCAAATATAGAAAGATATATCCAAAACTGTCCAGTGGATCAGAACTCAATATTATACAAGAAGCTTTGTTTCTCTTTTATGTCATATATTGATATAATAGAAACTCTCCAAGTTAGCAATTATTAGTCTCTCATTTCTGAGGGTTGACCAAAATCTCTAGTTATTGTTTGGTATCTCTGGCTGCTGTCAGTTTTTGGCTGGTGACTGCAGTCATCTGAAGGCTGTCCAGAGCATCTGCCCAATACCAGTTGTCCTCTGAGACTGTTGACTAAAACACCTGCATAATATCTCCATTGGATTGTAGTTCTCACAATACAGAAACTGGGGTTCTGGTGAGGGATTCCAAGAGCAAACGTTCCACGATGTAGTATGCAGAACTCATGAAGCCAAAGGTTATGGCTGAAAAGAATAGTGTCTTTCCAACATACTGTCCTCTTCAGTGAAGTCACGGGTCTCACCCAGATTCAAAAAGCAGAAGAAATAGACTCTCTTTCTTCATGGTGGAGTATCAAAGTAACTTGGTAAATCAGCATGATGGATAGGAGACACTGTTTTAACTATCTTGGGAAAATATAGTCTGACATAGTTTTGTGGTTCAGTTGGTAAAGAATCCGCCTGCAGTGTGGGAGCCCTGGGTTTGATCCCTGGGTTGGGAAGATCTCCTGGAGAAGGGAAAGGCAACCCACTCCATTATTCTGGCCTGGAGAATCCCAAGGACTACAGTCCATGGGGTTGCAAAGAGTTGGACACGACTGAGTGATTTTCACTTTCACAGTTTACTCTGTGGGCACAAAAATCACATTCTTCTTATGTGCTAAATACACTCACCTTCTGCCCCTAAGAATTATAGATTTCACCTTATCATGGTATAACCTCAAAGCCTAATATCTCATCATTTAAGTCAAGCCCAGATGCAAATAGGTTCCCCAAGTGTGGTTCATCAGATGTAGTTTTCCACGTAGAATTTCTTTTGATACCGAGACCTGCTAACTAAAGAGAAAAGTCATACACCCTACCCTACTGTATGCCTTCATTATAAAATGGTGACAAAATGATAACCACAGGTACTTCTGTTTAGAAGGGGGGAATCGGAGGTGCCTAGTCTTTACCATCTACAGCAAATCTGAAATCCAGGTGGACATATGACCACTTGCTCAATTTAACAACAGCTCTGCTGCTTCATGTCTCATTGCTCCACGCTTTGGGCTCTAAGCTCTGCTCTCTGAGTCATCCTTTTTCTCAATTAAAAATGAGCTAAAAATGTTCCATCTCCCTAGGAAATGAGCTGAAATGCAAATCAGATTGTAAAATGATATCCAAACAAACCAAAGAATCTTACTGGTGTTATGGTTGAATTCTGTGACCCCAAATCCGTATGTTGGAATCCTGATGCCCAGTACTTGAGAATGTCACCTTATTTGGAAATAAGCTCATTGCAATTAGTTAAGACAAGGTCACATTTTAAGTGATTTTTTTTTTTCTTTTCCATTACAATTTAGTAGGACTTCTCTGTAGATCAAATGGTAAGGAATCTGCCTGCGATGCAGGAGACCAGAGTTCAGTTCCTGGGTAGGGAAGATCCTGTGGAGAAGGGAATGGCAATCCACTCCAGTATTCTTGCCTGGAGAATTCCATGGACAGAGAAGCCTGGCAGGCTACAGTTCATGGGGTCACAAAGAGTCAGACACGTCTGAGCAACTAACACACACACACAGTTTATTACAGGATATTGAATACAGTTCCTTGTGCAACAATAGCACCTTGTTGTTTATCCATTCTACATATAATAGTTTGCCTCTGCTAGTTGGAAACTCTCAATCCAACCCTCCCCAACCTGCTTTCACGCTTTAGAACCACTAGTCTGTTCTCTATGTTGAGGTCACATAGCGTAGAATGAATGACTGGTGTCTACTAGGACTACTGTCCTTATAACAGAAGAAATTTGGAGACAGTCACACACACAGTGACAATGCTATGTGAATTTGGAGGAAACGATCTGGGTGATGTATCTACAAGTGAGGGATTTCCAGCAAACCACCAGAAGGTAGGAAAAGTATAGATCATATTTTTCCCACATACCCCCAGGAGGAATCAAACTTGCCAACACCTCCGTGAATAGACTACTAGCCTCCAGAATTGTAAGACAATAAATTTCCATTGTTTAATCTACCCAGTTTTTGTTACTTCATTATGGCAGCTCTAACAAACGAATGGATCTGGAATCAAGCTTTAGTAGTAATTTTAAGAATACAGGCATTCAAAAGCCTCAGAAAAAACATAGATGACCGAAGACAACTCACCTGATGCCCCAGGTCCTTCCTTCTCTTGGCAGATATTCTCTGTCCCAGATTAATTGATGAGATCCCAAAGTGAAGTTTTACAGGTTATTATCTCATACAACAGGGAGCATTTAAGTTGTGAAATCTCCCTATTTTATAGTTCAAGTATAGAGCATATGTGACATTCTTCAAAAAGCATGACTCTTTGAGTCTGAATTTATTGCCCATAAGTAATCCTTGCCTGAGGACATTCTAAGGAATCTTTCTCTTAGAAATGTGTGCTAAGTTGCTCAGTCATGCCCACCTTTTTTGTGACCCCATGGACTATAGCCTGCCAGGTTGCTCTGTCCATGGGATTCTCCAGGCAAGAATACAGGAGCAGGTTTCCATGACCTCCTCCAAGGGATCTTCCCAACCCAGGGGTTGAACCCATGTTTCATGTGGTTCCTGCACTGCAGGCAGATTCTTTACTGCTGAGCCACTGGGGAAGCCCCTCTTAGAAAATATTATTAGCCAATTGGTCAGGGCTATTGGCTTAAAACTCAACATTCAGAAAACTAAGACCATGGCATCCAGTCCCATCACTTCATGGCAAATAGATGGGAAAACAATGGAAAAAATGAGAGACTTTATTTTCTTGGGCTCCAACATCATTCCAGATGGGGACTGCAGCCATGAAATTAAAAGAGAGGCTTGCTCCTTGGAAGAAAAGCTATGACCAACCTAGACAGCATATTAAAAAGAAGAGACATTACTTTGTCAAAAAATGTCCATTTAGTCAAAGCTATGCTTTTTCCAGTAGTTATGGATGTAAGATGTGAGACGTGGATGTGAGAGTTGGACTATAAAGAAAGCTGAGTGTGCTTTTGAACTGTCTTGTTGGAGAATACTCTTGAGAGTCCCTTGGACTGCAAGGAGATCCAACCAGTTCATTCTAAAGGAAATCAGTCCTGAATATTCATTGGAAGAACTGATGCTGAAGCTTAAACTCCAATCCTTTGGCCACCTAATGAGAACTGATTCATTTGAAAAGGTCATGATGCTGGGAAAGACTGAAGGCAGTAGGAGAAGGGGATGACAGAGGATGAGATGGTTGAATGACATCACCGACTCGATGGCCATGAGTTTGAGCAAGCTCCGGGAGTTAGTGATGGACAGGGAAGCCTGGCATTCTGCAGTCTATGGGGTCTAAAGAATCAGACATAACTGAGCAAATGAACTGACTTAGACTGGATCACCTGCCTTTCTTCCCTTAAAGGTGACCCCAATAAAGAAAGTGAATGTGTGCAAAGCCCTCTGCCTTCTCTATTTCCTCCTCAGGAAATGGCCTTTGTTGGCAGCTATTTTCTCATTTTGGTTTCCTGTCAGTAAAAGGTGGGGCCCCAGGGGTTTCTTCTCAGTTTAAATTACTCTTTGTCCTTTTCATTCCAAGCAGGTGGTGCTTCAACCACTACAGTTCTATTAAATTGTTGATTGGTTTCTATGCATCTTAATGGTCCTTGCTTGATTAGACAGGGTCACACACACAGACCTCACCTCAGAGACAAATCTCTTCATACCTTAGGCTAAGATGGATGGTACTTTCAGACAATGCTCTGAAGATGCTGAGAAGCATTTTCGTCTAATTTGAAAAGAGTCTACAAAATACAGCTTTAAGATTCTTAGAATTCATATTTCCTGAGAAGTCTTAAGAGCCACCTTTAAATATCTTAGAAGCCCTACCAGGTATGTGGTCTCAACAGAGTATGTCAGAGAGGTATCTTGAGATTGCATTTTACTGGAAACATCCTGTTTTAAATAATTATTCTCACCTTGTGGGTTTTCATAGGAGATACAGGGGGGATGAGAAACAGTGTTATTTTTGAAACTCTCTAGTCCCAACTCCTTTATATTTTATACAAATTATAACTTAAAATGATCAATTTCTTTAGTTCCCTTCTCTACTTACTCTTACACAGGAAGATAGAAATTACCAGTTGGTCCTCACAACATTATGCCTGGAAATCTCTTTAGCCAGACTGGGTAAATCTGGTGTTGGGTGAAATTTTGATTGTCTGTGTCATTTTAGGGACAGTTTTCCAAAATATTTCATCCACTTATTACAGGTGTCACTCTTTTTCCAGCTTTTAATAACAATTTCCTCCTTGCCTTCTAATTTCCAGTAATAGTCACCTTGAATCCTTTCCAGTTTTCAGTCTCCTCAAGATGTTTCGAGACTCTGACTACCCTCAGTCTCAAAGCCAAGGCCACATATTTTATGCATAGCAGAATCTCTGCCCCAGGAACCAGTTTCTAATGGAGGTACCCGTTCCTGCTTAAAAGCCAACCATAAATTTAGAAGAAACCAATAACCACTTTTTAAGCTCACAATTTTGGTGGGAATTCAGAAAGGGTTTTGTAGTGACATCTCATTTTCCTTCCACAGTTTCCAGAGCTTCAGTTCGGATGACTCTTACAGCAGAAAAACTATATAGCTATGCTTTAAAATAATAAATGCATATATATTTTACCCAGAATTTCCTGGAAATCTCTTTTTCAGGATATCTGGTTACTAAACAAATTTTTTTTAAGTTATTTAGGCAATCAACTGCACAAAATTCATGCTGGTTGAATAAATTATCTTAGCTCCACACTATAGAATATTATGCAGCTATTATGTGTCATAGAGTGGGAACTGTGCCAGTCATCCTGGAGAGATTTTCATAAGATAATATTGACAGAAAAAAAATATATTCATAGAACTATATTGAACGCCACTTAATTTTTTCCCAGCACACGAAAAGAATATTGCTGCTACTGCTACATTGCTTTAGTCATGTCCGACTCTGTGCTACCCCATGGACGGCAGCCTACCAGGTTCTTCCATCTATGGGATTTTCCAGGCAAGATACTGGAGTGGGTTGCCATTGCCTTCTCTTGTAACTGAGTGATACACCAATTCAACCTACTGATATGGAGGGGAAAACACCATTTAATGAGACATGAAGACAAGGCACAAACCTGACTAAAGGGACACACGCTGTGGACCACAGCACTGCTATGACCAGAGCAAGTGGGGGGACGGGGGAGGGGAGACAGATGGGTAAACTACAGCCTCAGGGGCGGGGGGAGGGTCTGGATTGACGACGACTAAGCAGACAACAGGATGACACAGGAAATCAAAACCAATGATGAAAGCAGACACACCATCAGAGAACTCCAACAGCAAGGAAAACATACAGAACTGTTCCTTTACAAATATTCGGAAAGAAATCAAGCATGAAACCACAGAGAAGTCATCAAAGAATTTTAAATATCAACTAATTAGCCAATGATGCAAATTATAAAAACAATGTGTCAAAAGACCACAAAATGAGCTAGTTACCACGTCACAGGCCACTAAAATTATATCTATACAAATGCATGTGTTATATAAATATGGAATAGAAGATAGATGCTGGACTGTTGACTTGGGTAAGAAAGGAGGTTATTTCATGAGTGGTGGGAAAGACTAGAGATAGTAAGACAATAAAAAAGATAAACTAAAAATAAAAAAACACAATGCCCTGAACACGCAACCATATAGACTGTGTATGTTATATAGACACATGTAGAACTGCATGTATTTAAACACAATAAAATTAGAAAATTGTCTATATTTACATTCCTGTATTTCATTATTTATTGTTAAGAAAAATATCCAGTTCTCATGTTTATTTCTAAGACATTTATGCATATATATGTAAATGCTTTTATACACTTTTATACATGAGTGCCGGGGTCCAGCCCTGGTGGATCCAGGGTAATTCAAAGGGGAGACAGAGTCGGCATCCTAGGAAAAAGCTATTTAATTATAAATATAAAGAGAGATTAGAAAAGGATAGTATAGTAGGAAATATTAGTGGAGAAAAGGAGGCTGAATAACTTTGTTTATGTGGAATACCAATAAAACCTCAAGACAAGAGGTTTGCACCACCTACATAGGCCACCGGCACCCACTTGAATAGTGGAGGGTGCCCCACCTTGGGCTCCCTCTCGCATGGGTCTTAGAAGCCAGGGCAAAATTAGCAGGCTTGGTGAGCATCCACGATCCAGATGGGAATTCAGCCAGAAGGGGAAAGAAAGAACAACACGGGGGAATCAGTCTTTCCAGAAACTGATCCGTTTTCTTTATTTTCAGGTTTGCTTGTATACTTTTTGTTACACATAGAGATAGAATACAGAGTCATGCGGGATCAGCAGACCTGACCTTTGTCAAAATCAGGTGCTTCATATAAATGTATACAAAGGTCTTAGGGGTTTTACATCATCTTCTGGCCATGAGGCCTGCTTGCGTTTTATGGCCCTTTCTGATAAGGGTCAGTCAACCAGAAAACTTACTTTTTCCAGGGGTGATTTTTTCTTAAACCAGGCGCCACCCTCTGAAGGTACCAGATAAAGTTGCCTTCCTATAGGGTGAGGGTGCAGGGGGTTATAATCAAGAAAGGAATTTACTTAGCCTAAGGTTTAACATGATTAATATCAAAGGTTAGTACTTATTTCTCTTATATGCTAGTTATATTCATTAATGTGTATAAGGGCAGGGGATATGGAGACTTAGCAGCAAATATTGGCCCAACAAATGAAAACCCTTTACCAATATAATTTCTAACCAACCCACTATACTAATAATTTCTAACTTCTCAAAAGAATCTGTATTTAGAAAGTTTAAAGCATCTTGTGCCTCTCACGGTTGGGAGGCTGTAAACAACCACATGTGGCCGGACGAACATGTTCAGGCAGGCTAGAGAACCTTCAGAGGAGTTTGTAAGTTGAAACACCCTTGTCACGCCCAGGAATTTTTATTGACTGAAGCTGCAAGTTAACTCCTTCTCCGAGAGAGGTGGTGGGGGACAGCCCCCTGTAAAGTCAGAGGTGTAGGTGAGAGCATAAAGCAGTAAAGTAGGCAGACTCTGGTTTTGGGGGTAGATGCTCGGGAACAGGGGGTCTCCTGAGGCTTGATCCCGCCTTTGTGTATGCTGAGCCTCCTTCCTCATGACCTTTGCCACGGGCGGAGTTCCTCACGCTGGCTCGCAGCACATGAGCACAGAGAAATATGTGCAAGATTTCTGGCAAGAAGGCAATAGAATGAGTAAGAGATAAATTGAAATTTTATATATAAATATATTATTGTTTCACTTGCCACACATACATATATAATAATACAAGACATCCACAAAGTCATTTACTAAGGGAAATAAGTTGATACGTATTGCTGAAATTTTAGAAATAAGAAGTACTCAACTTCCTCCTACTATGAGATCAAAATTTTTAATATTTGAGCTTGTGTCTTTCCAATCACATGCATGTGTGTGTGCACATATGCATGCACACACACACATTTAATGTGACCCTTTGATTAGTTCATGATATTTAGATGTTATGGTCAGGAAGAATACTTAGCCTCTGTCTGCTGTGATTAAATGGATTGATAGAGCCTTTTTCTCAAAGATGTTTTGTTACTTTTCTTAATACCAGACTAACAGGAATGAGCAATGTCTCACTTTAAAGATAGGTCGACATTTTTAAAGTCGTCAGAAGTGGATAGCACTTAGATATGATTTAGTTGATAGGAAAATCATGATCTCTTTAACCTTAGAACAGATGCAAATATTGGCCAATACTTTACAACTAAATTTGGTATACAATTCCACAACTCTGAAAGTAATTCTTTTCCTCCAACATATTAAATTTGGGAATACATCTGTGAGAATAAGTTTTAGTAAAATGGTTTCTTTTTCCTTGATGACCAAAACTATGCTTATAAAATTTGTATAAAGGATCATTTTCAACATGTCCATACCAATGGTTATACAACTCAATGAACATTCATTGTCAAGCCTATCAGTTTACTGAATATCTAGATGTGTTTGGCACCATGACAGATTCAAAATATATAAATATTAGTGAGACATAATGCTTGTCTTTGTTCAATACCCCTTTTTATCCTCAAAACACCCCTATGAGGTAGGAGGTGCATTTGTTTTTGTTAAACAAATATAATAAGGCAACTGTGTCTAGACACATTAGTAATCTAAGTGAAGAGCTTAAAATCCTGCATCTCACCTCGTAAGCTGCAGAACTTGATATGAATCCTATTATTCTCTCAACTTGCAATTTATTTCTGTTATAACAAAAATTGACATTCTTCAATATCCATTGACTATAATTCTCAAACTGGGTTTCCATATTTCAGAAAGTACTCAGGATTCCCAGGCAATGGCAACAACAGCAGCAAAACGACTGAACCATTTGTAGTATTGGAATGTATGGTAGATCTTCCTGGGATGATGAAAATATTCTATATCTGAACTGTCAAGCACATATCCACTAGCCACATATGGATAATGAACCCTGGAAATGTAGCTCATTCCCTTGAGGAAATAAAATGTTAACTGCATTTAATTTTAATTATTTTATATGCAATTTTTTATTGCCACATGTGGCTAGGAGATGCCCTATTGGCAGCAGAGCCAGAGCACCACTTTTACTTAAAGAATCATTGCAGAGGGGGTAAGTCACATAATTTTATACCGAACAACTGGATAAGTCATGAAATCAACTAAGCACACTGAATTAATGTTAAACTTTAAAAGCAGAACGGCTAAGCAAGTTCTCATTTGCTGCTGCTTGAAATAGTCCCCAGATCCCTGAGGACTCTCCTTTGATCGTTGGGAACTTGGATTGAAATACTGGAGAAAATTTGACTACAATAAGAATTAGAATTTTTATTTATGAATTTTAATCTCTGATACTCAACAATTAATAAAAAAAAAAACAGCAAGTCCAATCATGAATCATAGAACTAAAGGTTAATTCAGTCAAAATAACTAGGGCCAGAGAAAATTTACCCATTATCTAGTTCAATGACTTATTTTTGGAAGTAGAATGTCAAACTCAGAGAAGTTATTGACTTCCTCATGTCTAAATAGCTAGTAAGTTGCAAAGTTGAAAGGTCAGGTTGAGAGGTCAGAGCTCCAAGATCTGGGTCAGAATGTTTTAGATTATCCCCAGCACTTTACTGACATTCAGCCATGTCACACCCAGTTAAGCTTCTTGTTAACATTTCTTTCAGAAAAATAAAAGGCATTTTCTTCTGCCATTTCTCCCTTATATATTATGGCAGGTAAGCAGAGCAATGGAGAACATTTAAAATGTGGAAGAACAGATGAATTCAGTAAAGTTGCAGGATACAAAAGCAGCATAGAAAAACCAGCTCCATTTCTATATACTAACAAAAAGCTACCCTAAAAAGATATTAAGAAACCAACCCCATTTACAATAGTATCAAAAGAATGAAACCCTTAGGAATAAACTTAACCAAAGAAGTTATGGGTCTGTACTGAGAATTATAAAACACTGTTGAAAGAAACTGAAAGAACAGACTTATGGACATGGGGAGAGGGGAGGAGAGGGTGAGATGTATGTACAGAGTAACATGGAAACTTACGTTACCATATGTAAAATATAGAATTTACTGTATATCTCAGGAAACTCAAACAGGAGCTCTGTATCAACCTGGAAGGGTGGGAAAGAGAAGGAGACAGGAGGAAGCTTCAAGAGGGAGGGGATATATGTATACCTATGGCTGATTCATGTTGAGGTTTGACAGAAAACAACAAAATTCTGTAAAGCAATTATCCTTCAATTTAAAAAAATATATTTTTTTAAACAGAAAGAAACTGAAGAAAAGACAAGTAAATGGGAAGACATCTGTGCTTATGGAGAGGAAGAATACATATTGTTGAAATGCCCATGCTACCAGAATTAGTCTACAGATTTAATGTAATTCCTATAAAAATCCCAATAACATTTACATAGAAACAGAAAAAGCAACAATATAAAATTCATATGGAACCACAAAAGACCCCAAATAGTCAATCATATTTGATGAAGAACAATGCTAGTGGTATCATACTTCCTGACTTCAAAATACATTACAAAGACATAGTAAATAAACTGTATATTGCTGGCCTGGACAGACATATAGACCAATAGAACAGAACAGAGATCCAAGAAATAACTCACACATAAGTGGTCAACTGATCTTTCACAAGGGTATGGAGAATATGCAATGCAGAAAGGATAGTCTCTTCAATAAAGGATGTTAAAAACTGGATACTTACATGCAGAAGATTAAATTTGATGTTTATTTCACATCATATACAAAAAAAAACAAATCAAAATGGATTAAAGATTTAAATGTAAGATCTGAAACCATACAACTCCTGACCTTTGTGTTGGCAGTGATTTCTCAGATATGGCAGACCAGAAACTTATAGAAACAGAGTAGAGTGGGATGGGAGAGGCGAAAAGGGGGAGCTGGTGATCAATGAGCAAAAGTTTCAGTTAAGCAATATGAATGGGCTCTAGAGGTTTGCTGTGCAACATTGGGTCTCTAGTTAGCAATGGTGTACCACACACTTAAAAATTTAAGATGGTTAAGTGTTCTTACCAGAACAAAAAATAAATAATTAAAATGTGAAAGAAAAGTGATATTTTATTTTATTTTTGTGGCACCACAGAGCTTGCAGGATCTTAGTTCCCCCATCAGAGATCGAACCCAGGTCCCCTGCAGTGGAAACATGGAGTCCTAACCATTGGACAGCTAGAGAATTCCCCAGAAAAGTGACATTTTAAAATGTACTCCTAGATACAGGGAAGAAAGATAACTGGTATATTTAGCTCACCCAAACTGTAAATAGGAAACTCCCTGTTTCCATTTGTAACTGTGGGAAGTTTAGAAGTCTAGTTAGGACTCAGAGAAGACTTGTGATGATTTTATTGCAGATAGATTTTATGGCATCTCTGCAGACCCATTATGAAATAGAAGCGATCATTAGCAGATGTGATTTAACTAATTTGGAAACAGGCATCAAATCATTTATGCTGTTCACATGGATTAGCATGAGTCTCAGGGGCATTGCCTGGGATTTCTGAGTAAATAAGGCTTCTTAGGATTACCAAAGTAACTGCACCAGGAATTCAGGACACAAAGTGAAGGACATGTTCCGTTGAAGCTAGTTCTATTTTTAAAAATAAGACTGTCATCCCCACAGATGTCCATAATGTTAATCTCATGAGAAAGAGATTAACAAATCTGTGCCCCCATGCTTTATTCCCCTTTGAAATATAGAAGTGTGTTGTGACATAAGAAAGCAGGGAATACTATGGTCTAATATTCACAGGCTAGTTATTCCTTTGACTTCTTTCACCTATCTGGGTACCAGTGTTTACAGTCTGTGACCATTGTTGTCATTCAGTTGCTAAGTCGTGGTCATTAGGATAAAAGTAAATATTGTCCATTTCTCCATTCACAAAATAGCGCTTTTAGCTGGCAAACCAAAATGCCCAAAATTACTCACTGCTATCAGAGTTAACAAAGTGATAGTTTTGTCAAGTCACACTAAAAAACATCAGTGATCTTAATAGATAATATTAGCAGTATCAGACTTATAACCCCAAGGATACAGGCAATAAAAACACTCACGCAAAGCAGAGAGGGGCCGGAATAACAAGGTAGCTTCCCAAATCTGTCTTTCTGTATCAGGCCTGTACTCTCTTGTTTAGAATAAGAGATGGGATCTTCAAGTGAGGATTAAAGGTTATCCTCCAAGTGAACAATATCTAAGTTATGAAGCATCTTCATTTTATACTCCAGAGAGTGGTACCATTTAGGTGACCTTCTCCAGGGAACTAAGTCTCATTGACTCTAAGTTTATTCACAATTAGTAACCCTTTAACAGGGAAGATCCTGCTAAGGGCTTTTATTAGATATAGACTCTCCTACCAAGAAAATATTATTAGTCTTTTTAACTGAAGATTTATTGACAAGGAGACTAGATGCTGTCATCTGCCTTTTTTTTTTTTCCTTTACTTACTCAAGTAAGTTCTGACCCCAAAGAAAGAGAACGGGTCACATGAAAGCTGTTTAACACCTTCCTTCTAGACAGCAAGAACAACAAATTGCATCCAATAAGATAACTAGTATTTTTAAACATGTGCATATCTTATAATTGTGTATTTTAGAATATATGTATTACATATATACACACATACAAGAAGAATATATATTATATATAATATTATAGACTATAACACACACACACACACACACACACACACACAGATATATATGAACCCGAGCAAACTCTGGTAGATAGTGCAGGACAGGGAATCCTAGCATGCCACAGTCCATGGTGTCACAAAGAGTTGGACATGACTTAGCAACTGAACAACAACAACAAACACAGATTTACATATATGTCTAACATCTGATATGTCTATACAAAAGTGTATATATATATATGTCTAACATGCAGAGATTATGATTTGGTGGATCTTTGATGGGACTTCTTGCTCAGCTGTGTCCAACTCTGCGACCCCATGGACTGCAGCATGCCAGGCTTCCCTGTCCTTTACCATCTCCTGGAACTTGCTCAAACTCATGTCCATTGAGCTGGTGATGCCATCCAGCCATCTCATCCTCTGTTGTCCCCTTCTCCTCCTGCCTCCAACCCCTCTCAGCATCAGGGTCTTTTCCAGAAAGTCAACTCTTCACATGAGGTGGCCAAAGTACTGGAGTTTCAGCTTTAGCATCATTCCTTCCAAAGAACACCCAGGACTGATCTCCTTTAGGATGGACTGGTTGGATCTCCTTGCAGTCCAAGGGACTCTCAAGAGTCTTCTCCAACACCACAATTCAAAAGCATCATTTCTTCAGTGCTCAGCTTTCTTCACAGTCCAAATCTCACTTCTACACATGACTACTGGAAAAAACATAGCCTTGACTGGACGGACCTTTGTGGGCAAAGTAATGTATCTTCTTTTGAATATGCTATCTAGGTTGGTCATAACTTTCCTTCCAAGAAGTAAGCGTCTTTTAATTTCATGGCTGCAATCACCATCTGCAGTGATTTTGGAGCCCAAAATAATAAAGCCTGACACTGTTTCCACTGTTTCACCATCTATTTCCCATGAAGTGATGGGACCAGATGCCATGATCTTAGTTTTCTGAATGTTGAGCTTTAAGCCAACTTTTTCACTCTCCTC
>SJYQ01001840.1:245168-256608 GCA_006410935.1 Redunca redunca | reverse complement strand
TAGGGTTCCTCAGAGAGCCAGAAGCAATAATATATGTGCATGGATAGACACCTAGATAGAGTTTAAGGAGTTGGCTTATGTGATTATGTAGTTTGGCAACAGGACTGGAAATTCCAGCAGGAACCATCTAAAAATAGAATCCTTTCCTCTTTGGTGACCTCAAGTTTTTCTTTTAAGACCTTCAATTGATTGGATGAGCTTCACCTGCATCGTTAAAAGTAATCTGCTTCACTCAAAGTCTACTGATTTAAATATTTTTCACATTTAAAAATATGCCTTCACAGCAACATCTATGTTGGTATTTGACCACTCAAATGGGCACTGTAGCCTAGCCAAGTTAACACATAAAAGTAGCCATTGCCTGTATGCTCAGTCATGTCTGGCTCTGCGACCCCATGGACTGCAGCCTCCCTGCCCCCAGGCTCCTGTGTCTATGGGATTGCCCAGGCATGAATACTGCAGTGGGTTGCCATGTCCTACTCTAAGGGATCTTCCTTACCCAGGGATTGAACCTGTGCTCCAGCACTGGTAGGTGGATTCTTTCCCTCTGAGCTACCTGGGAAGCAACAAAGTATTCATAAGGTTTGATGGCTTACTAACCTGGCATAAGCTGTCAAGATGCTTCACAGGTGAGATGGTGCTGATTGAGTCTTAAATAACCAGAAGGAGCTCAACAGAGAGAGAAATGGAAACCAGGTATTTTAGCTGAAGGGAACTGCTTCTAAGTCTCAAAGTGCTTGACAGTATGCTTTAGAAAGGTCAATACGTATTGCTATATACTAGCATACTGGGCATGTTTGGTGAGAAGAAAGTGGGAACAGAAAGGGAAATGAGATCAAAAGGCAGAAGTCAGAATAAATCATTTTAAGCACCATGATGAATTTGCTAATTTTCTAAGAAATGTCTATCAATGTCTCTTTAGAAAGGATGACTGTTTGAAGGGGCAGCAGTAGCTTAGAAGACATGGCAAGATTTACACATCAGGAATATCATGGTTGCTATCATGGAGAGTTTGTAATTGAGAGAGAGAGAGAAACTAGGGTTGGGGAGATGAATTAAGGGGCTGTTGAAATAGTCAAGATTTTTTTTTTTTTTTTAATTTGTAAGCCACAGAAGAATCAGGATGGCTGCAAGCTTTCCACCATTGTGTCTAGATATATGACAGGTCTCCATTTGGAGATCAAGTTTGCATAATAAGCTGAAGGACTTTGAAGGAAAGAAAAAGAAAAGGTCATATTGAACTTGAGTTCCTTCTTAGAAATCTATGAAGAGAAGTGAGGGAAATACCTGGGGGTCTGGTGGTTAGGACTCCATACTTCCACTGCTGAGGGCCCCGGGTTCAGTCCCTGGTAGGGGAACTAAGATCTTGCAAGCTTCACGGTGCGACCAAATATTAAAGAACATGTTTTTAATAAACAGCTTTGTAACTCAAGAGTGAAGTCTAGGCAATAAATAGTCTGTAAACACATGACACAAGTGATAGAAGGGAATCGGTTTTTAAAACCTTGCTTTATAATGCCACCAGAGAACAGTAAAATCCTGCAGAAATGAGTCAAGAACTGCTGAATTTACCATGGGTGCACCAGCTCTGCATGCCAATACTCCAAAAGCTGCCCCATCAGCTACGCTTTGTCTAGCAGGAGAATTAAGTCTTCAGTGACAGGAAAATAGGCTAATACAGTCAATTTCCCTTGACTTGTTTTAACCTTATTTGCTAACATATTTGCATTGTCTTTTTATTGAAACACCAGAACAGTTACCTGAAAGATAAAAGAAAAAGAAAGTAATTTCTTGGGCTGGGGGCAGAAGTACTAGCCATATCATCACAACGTAAGAAGTTTTAAAAAAAGCTATCAGAATAAGAGAAATAGTAATGGTTATTAGAATATCCTGGGAGACCTTTATATTCCATGTCATGAAACATTCTATGTTGTATGAATGTTCTAAGCTCTTTATCTAGAGTAAATCATATACTCTTCACTGAATCTACATGCTACAATTAGTGTGTTCATTCCCATTTCACAGATGAGGGTGATGAGGCACAGAGAATTTAAATCTACCAAGTTCATGCAATTATTAACTTATGGGGCAGGATGCTTTATCATGATATTTAACTGCCTCCTGGAGAAGAAACATGGTTTCTGGACTAATCCTACATTATCTCTTGATTAGCATTGGAGATGGTGAAATGGGGAAAAAATGTGAAGGAAGAAAGTATTAATTGAGTCCCAACTGGGCTATGTCCTTGCTGCATGACAGAATTAATTTATTCCTTTGAGTCTCAAAGTTCTCATTTCTAAAATATAGTGGAGTTTCTATGCTATGTTACGTAAGAAGTGGCATATGGTATTAATGTAGTACTGCATACACATCCCTTCCTTTGCTTCTTAAAAAGGATCTCTGATCTAAGATCCCTGAATATATTTTGTATACCCCATAAAATTACATATAATAATGTATGTCTGCATCTATTTCCATGTATCTTACTAAAAGGACCATTGTTTGCCAAAATATTGTTTACTCATAAGATTACAAAGAGAAAAAAAAAAACAAAATAAATACTACCCTAAAGTATTATACTAAAATTAAGACATGTGACATAGCACTCTGAAAATATTTTTTTCCTTTTCCATTATAGTTTATTATGAGATATTGAATATACCTCCCTGTGCTGAAAATGTTTTCAAGAGCCAGAAAAAAAAAAAAAAACTCTTGAAATATTTTAATTTACCTTCATGGGAAATCATTTTAGATGTAAAATGTGTTACAGAGATAATGACATAATGGATTCTAACCTGTGGTTATTAATTTGGTAAAAATGTATGTAAGTTTCTGTGTATATGTGTCTGAATGAGAGAAAAAGAGAAAGAAAGAGAAAACGAAAGCACCTCAGAAGTGTTTTCCAAGTTCTTAGACTCAAGGAAAACTATTCAAGTTTAGACCTAATTGGTAGGGTCCTGTGCTGTTCAGGGGGTTTTAAGCTCTGTGTTTGATTCTCTGCACGTATGAAGAAATATAGCAATTGTCATTTCTATTATAAATCAAAAGTAATAAAAATGGTCCGGTTTTATGGGAAATGAGTGCAGTGTGCGCTGTTTCTTTATGGCTTTTATGTTTCTAGCTGGCCAGAAGCACCCCTTATTTCATGCTATACAGCTGTCAGCCCAGGAAGGGCTGAGGAGAAGAATGACAGAATAAATGTGCACTGTATCTGGCATTTGTGTCCTTTTGCTAGAAAAGGTGAAGTTGGGTTAAGATCTCTTCTTTGTGTGTGATGAAGAGCTCAGAATGAGGTCTTTTTGCAACAATACCCAGACATTCTCTTCAGAGAAGAGCCATTTCTTCCTGGGAGGCTCTTCCCTAAGAGGACACAAAAAGCATTGGAAGAACTAGCTGTCGAAAATGAGTCAGGTTTAAAGAAAAAATGGAAATGAACTAGGTAAAACTTTGACCAAATTGAGAGGACAGAGAGATAAGGTTGAAAAGTTTCTCTGCTCATCCATCCACCTGTTGTCAGAGCATCATTGAACAGTAACCTGAAGGTCCAAGAGGCTTGAGAATTCATCTAACTCAGAAACTCACAAACTTAAGCTGTAACATTATTTTACAAAATGTTTTTAAAGTGTTCCTTCTTCCTCTTCCCTCTTGGAGTCTTATATTATTTCACACACACAAAAAAAGATAGGAATTAAAATTTTTGCACTGACTGAAAAAGAACATGGCATTCCAGGGGGGCATCCTCCATATTTGTCCCACTATCTGAGCCTCTAAGCCAACATTATAGACTTTTTGATTTTATGAATATAGATTTAAAATCATTCATTTAGTCCAAAGTCTCTCAAGTTGTTTTTAAAGCCGAATTGCTCACTGACGGAAGTCTAGATTTCAGGATTCCCTTCCACAGCATTCCTGATTAAAGGCTTGTCATCCTATATTTTAATACCACTAACAGCAGAATATTTGATATCTTTTCATTACTATGAATTTTTAATCATCAGAAAGTTCTAAAATTCAACTTAAATCATCATCCAAGTCACCAACTATAAATTCTCTCTACAGGGGAAAAATTTGCATGTTTGTTTTTCAAAAACTTGAAATCTTTTCAGTTTCAGAACTTTTTCTACATGGTTGCTAGAACCACCTATTTTGGCCATGCTCTTCTGAATTATCTTTATTTTATTTCTACATATTTAAAAATATGTCATGTCATCAAGAAATACAGAAATAGTGTCCTGTCAAAATTCATATAATTTTAAAGATGCTATCTGGGGCTATATCAATAATTAATTAAAATGTGAATAATTGAAAAATGTCAATATATTTGAATACCTAACATTATATCTTACACTGATATTATTACACACGCTCACATATGTTATTTCATTTACTTCTAATTGAATCCTGGGAGGACAGTTAATACCTACATTGGGCTAGTTAAAAAAAAAAAAAAAAAAGCCTGTTCAAAGGAGGCAAGTCACTATAGAAGCAATTAGAGTGCAGGTATATCAGTTCTAGGTAAGTGAATATAAAACCCAGGGATTGAGCCTGAGATTCCTGTGTCTCCTGCATTAGCAGGTGGATTCTTTACCACTAGTGCCAACTGGGAAGCACATACAAGAGCTGTTATTCACAACATAACTATTATATTTTCACCATAACATGAAGTATCAAGGAGGGTGTTAGGAGACACAGAATAAAAAGTTGTGAAAAACCTACCTGTTGACCATCGGGGAGTTTCACTCTTGCCAAGATGGCATGAGGAACTGCATGAACCTGCTCTGCAGCAAAACAGATACATTTTTTTTAAAAATTAAAGTCTCTGAAACTGATCCCCCAAACATACATTATGTGAAGATATGTTTGTTCAGTAAAATATAGATGATATGAGAAGTGAGAAACTGTGGCATGTGAATCATGACCCATTCACTCTCTGTCTTGCCCACTCCGTGGGATGGAAACAACACTTTCCACCAGTACAGGCAAATTACATAGCTATCGGTATCCCCCGGTCCCAGCTGGAGAGCAGTAAAGAATCCACCTGCCAATGCAGGAGAGACAGGAGATGTGGGTTCCATCCCTGGGTTAGGAAGATGCCCTGGAGAAGGAAATGGCAACCCACTCCAGTATTCTTACCCGGAAAGTTCCATGGAGAGAGGAGCCTGGTGGGCTACAATCATCTTTGGGTGATTGTGAGCTTATTCAATGCCATAACCCCTCAGAAGCACCATCAGAGGCTTCACACCGCAGAAGTAGAGTGGAGCAGAGACTTTTCTATAACAACAGAGTTACTTATTAACATTTTTGCTTTGTTTAGTCACTAAGTTGTGACCAACTCTTGTGAGCCCACAGACAGAAGGCAGATTCCACTGAGCCAACCAGGGAAACTACTAAACATGCATACCTGCAAATAATATAAACAAGCTCAGCCATATATACCTGTGTCCAGAGTTGCTACTGTATTGTCTAAAATATCCATTTTAACAAAAATTAACGACACACAAAATGAGAAGCACACAAAATACATCTACACACACACATACACACACACACACACACAAAATCAAACAGGTAATGGAAATGGCCTGTGATAATAACTAGATGTTAAATATAATAGACAAAGTTTTCAAAATAGCCAGTATAAATATATTAAGAACTTAAAGGAAACCATGATGAAAGAAGTAAAGGAAGGGATGATGAGAATGTGAGTCAGATAGAGTTGAAATGTATAGGATCTGAAATGAAAAATTTACCACAATGGCTCAACAATAGATTTGAACACCAAGAGGAAGAATTGTTAACCTGAATATATGTATTGATAGAGAGTATGTAATTTAAAGAACAGAAAAAAGATGATAAAAAAAATAGAGCTTCAGAGAAATATGGGATGCCAGTAAGTTCACCAACAAATGCATAATAAACTGATGGAAAAAGATGAAACAAAGAAAGTATAAGGAAAAATATTTAGAGAAGTAGTGATTGAAAAACCTTCTGAATTTATTGGAAAACATTAATCTACATATTAAGGAAGCTCAATAAACTCTAACTATTGATAGAATAAACATAACTGAATCCACAAAGGGGTTCATCATAACAAAAATGCTGAGAGTCAAAGAAGGAAAATTTTAAAAGCTGCTAGAGAAAAAGGACTCATTATTTAGAAGGTTGTGGAATAACACTGAAAGTGTTCAAAGGGGGAAAAACTGTTAACAGAGAGTCGTATGTATAGCAGGACTGTTTTTCAAAAATGATGGCAGAAAACTTTCTCAAATAAAAATTGAGATTGAATCCTATTTGCTTATTTTTCTTTTGTTGCCTGTGCTTCTTTCAACTTCTTAGTCATTTAGTTGTGTCGGACTCTTTTCGACCCCGTGGATTATACAGTCCATGGAATTCTCCAGGCCAGAATACGGAGTGGGTAGCCTTTCCCTTCTCCAGGGGATCTTGCCAGCCCAGGGATCCAACCCAGGTCTGCATTGCAGATGAATTCTTTACCAGCTGAGCCACCAAGGAAGCCTCAAATTATGTGAACTAACAAATACAACAAAGAATTGTTGGGTTGGTGACATATATAAAATTAACACAAATAATAATAGTACAACAAAAATATTATGGGCACCCAGGCAAACTTTTCTATGAGAAACTTCTCCTGACCCTTCAGAATGAGCGTATGGTCCAGTAAAACCCTGAGCTTGCCTCTATGGTATTACTTACCATGTTAAATAGCTTTTGTCTTATTACACGTTTTGTTTTTACTTGAAAATACTTTTCCTTGTAAACTATAGATTGACAGAGAGAATTATGATCTTTCTAGTCTGAAAGCCTAGAAAAGCACCAGAACTTCATAAAAGAGGTCAGCAAGCATTTATGGAATTAAACAGACCAGTTTCTGAGACAAGCTCTTTTACATACTTTGTCTATAGTGCCAGAAAAGTATACTCTGCGTGTGTGCGTGTGTGCATACACAAGGCTGTATTGACACAGGAATGACACTATCTATTAATCTAGCTAACATAATTGAATCCACAATCCATGTCCATTCTAATCTACTATCTACACTATATCACATTTGTCACATTTCATCTCTCACCAGTCACTGTAATTTGAGTGTAATTTGATAGAATTATTTTTAATCTCAAAAGGAAACAATTCTGACACACACAGTTCATTTCAATGCTTACATTTTGACCCATTTGTTAGAAAGGCAGTCCCATTACATTGAAGCCGCACTTCAAAGATATACACTGTAACAGTCTGTCAGATGCAATTAGAAACTTTAGAAAAAAACAACTAAAAAGATTGTCAAGGCAAAGCAGGGTAAACTCAAATTAGTCACACCAACTTTTTATAGGTACATAGTATCCATCTGTGAAAAATTATGACCTATTAGAAATGGAAATGGGTAAGTTACAGAAGAAAGAAGTACTAATCAAATATTCCAAAAGTGAAAGCAAAATCTCTGAGCATTAATTTATTCATGGCATGAATAATTTAATATCCACCTCAGATTTAATTACAAGCCATGGTCAATTAACTAATTTAGTAACAATGTGTAAACAATAAATAATTTCTATGCACTAGATGAAACTCTTAAGAATTGCAGTAATATCAAATGGATTATAAGTGATGGGATTTTCTTCCCAAACATTTCTGACAATGAAAAAGAAATTTTTAACTTTACAACTGGGATGAATGTAAATATTATCCACAGATCTTAATTCCACATTCAGGAAACAGTTAAAAAGAAATCAATGTCTCCATTTATCTAAACTCTCTGTTGTGAATACCTATAAATATACACTTGGAAGCCAATATGCAGCTTATAACATGAAAAGCATTGTTCTGACAGATTTTCATTTATAAATTCATTAAGTTCCTATAACAAAACTACAAGGTAAATATAATTATAATCTGTAGTTTTCAGTTCAGAAACCTAGGCACAGAAAGAATACAATTTGCCCACTTTCAGAGAATAAAAAATAGTAGAGCTGGGTAAACTCAGAAAATCTAATCCCAGAACCTGGCCTCAAAAACTGTTGGACTTTACATGGAACAACAAACGTGCTTACTTAAAATAAAAATAAATAAATAATATTAAAGAAAGAAATGATGATATGCTGATCAACACTGAGATATTTTAAGTGAGGCAGTTACCAAAATGGGTAATTATCACTCTAACAGAATATTAATCTGTCATTTAGGAAGCTTTATTATTTCTCAGGTGGAACCCTGCACCCCTGAGAAAGATCTGTGCTTAGTAGAATATATATCTCTGACCTCTAAGTCTCTTCTGGGCTAATTTCCCTGTTTCTTTATGCCCAGCAGAAATTAGCAATGGGACAATAGGAGCAAGTAATGCTTTAGAGAGGAGGGCATGGCTACCCACTCCAGTATTCTTGCCTGGAGAATCCCCATGGACAGAGGAGCCTGGTAGGCTACCGTCTATGGGGTCACAAGCGACTAAGCACCCAATGCTTTAGAAATTTGTGTCTTGGCTTTATCACTTGAAACTTGAGTGGAACTATTTCCTCGTTCTATGCTTCAATCTTATTCTGCTAAGTGGGGATAATGATCAGCAATTTATAGTTTGAAAATTACATTCATTGCATATGTAACTCTGTCAGACATGGGGGCTGGCTGAATACACTTCAGTTGGTGTTCAATATAAGTTAGCTTCCTTCTCTCATGGTAGAAATATATAGGAAAGAAAAGTAGCAAATACTATTGCTTGCTCTTTAAAGCTTGCAGTTATGAGAAGTAAAAAGAATTCATTTATTTGCCATAACAGTACAGGGCAGTCATAGTTGACTTTTTAACACTGTTTTGATTTCCAATATAGTTTTTGTTGCATAGTTAAATATCTTAAAATGAATTTTAAAAAGAGTTTCTTACTGGTTGGTTTAGTTTTATCCTCTAAAAATATCCTTAATTATATTCCAGAAAAAAAAATCAACAAATTGCTAGTGAAAAAAAGAAAATGTTTATTAAATGCTCATTTGAATCAAGGCATTGAGCAGAATTTAGTTAATTTACTAGTTAATCCCCCTTTTCATCTATGTCACCCCACATAGCACTTTATAACCAAGACTCAGTATTTTGTAGAAATATTTTTTGTTTTTATAAGTAAATATATATCTTATGCACTCAATATCATTGTAGCTATGAAAAGTTTGCCCAACCATACCACTGAATAACTTGTGTCTGAATAAACTGATCCCAAAATGTCATCACTGAGCTCCAGCAGAGATCTTGTGAGGAATTCTGTTGAGAATACCTGCCTCCCCCAGAGAATAAAATTACAAGGCTTTCAAATAAATGTCCTATATGTTAGATTGAATTTCTCCATCCATGTGCAGATATTAAACTGATGCTCCTGCCACAGTGGTAAGCAGAAAATCAAATACCATGTATTTAGCCACAATACCTTATATAGGGACACTTGTTCAATCAAGTAAATTCACTTAGAAATTTACACACATATATATGTATATAGTTATAGATGTAGATGCATATAATGAAAATTAAAAATATTACAAGTATTTGCTTCTAGGAAATGGGCTTCTAGCATTTGTCATTTCTTAAACAGGACATGTCTCATATCTAACTCTAATATGTATCATTGCATACAACAAGAAATCTAATTAGACTCTGGTATAGTTATTAAAGTGGTTCATAACAACAGAAGAAAATACGCAATGCAGCTTAGAGTAGAATTTAAGAATATGGGATTTTGGAATAGGAACTAGTGGGTGTAAATCTTACTTTGTCATACAAAAATGTTTAAACTCAGCAAACTATTCAACCAACATGAATCTCAACTTCATGATGAATCAAATGAACATAATGATAACCTACAAAGGTCCATCTAGTCAAGGCTATGGTTTTTTCCAGGAGTCATGTATGTATGTGAGAGTTGGACTATAAAGAAAGCTGAGCACTGAAGAATTGATACTTTTGAACTGTGGTGTTGGAAAAGACTCTTGAGTGTCCCTTGAACTGCAAGGAGATCCAACCAGTCCATCCTAATGGAGATCAGTCCTGAGTGTTCATTGGAAGGACTGATGTTGAAGCTGAAACTCTAAAACTCTGGCCCCCTGATAAGAGCTGACTCATTTGAAAAGACCATGATGCTGGGAAAAATTGAAGGTGGGAGAAGAAGGGGACAACAGAGGATGAGATAGTTGGATGACATCACTGACTCAATGGATGAGAGTTTGGGTAAACTCCGGGAGTTGGTGATGGACAGGAAGGCCTGGCATACTGCAGTCTATGGGATTGCAAAGAGTCAGACACTGCTGAGCAACTGAACTGAACTGAACTGAACTGAAGAGATTGTTGTAAAGATAAAATATATGACTAATTAAAGTAATTAAAACTAATTAAAGTAACTTGCCAACAAATGTTCATCTAGTCAAAGCTATGGTTTTTCCAGTAGTCACATATGGATGTGAGAGTTGGAACATAAAGAAAGCTGACCACTGAAGAATTAGTGCTTTTGAACTGTGGTGTTGGAAAAGACTCTTGAGAGTCCCTTGAACTACAAGGAGATCCAACCAGTCCATCCTAAAGAAATCAGTCTTGAATATTCATTGGAAGGACTGATGCTGAAGCTGAAACTCCTATCCTTTGGCCACCTGATGCAAAGAGCTGACTCATTGGAAAAGACTTTCATGCTTGGAGAGACTGGAGGCAGGAGGAGAAGGGGATGACAGAGATGAGATGGTTGAATGGCATCACTGACCCAATGAATATGAGTTTGAGCAAGCTACAGGAGTTGTTGATGGACAGGGAAGCTTGGCATGCTGCCGTCCATGAAGTTGCAAAGAGTCTGACATGACTGAATGACTGAAATGAACTAAAGTAATTAGCATGGCACCTTTCACAGAATAAACATTTATTAAATATCTATTCAATCTCAGAAGGAAGCAGAACAAAAAAAAATTTAGAGGTTATAGCACTGTAACCCAGAGTGAGCAAGTAATAGGCATTTAAGAGAAACAAACAGTATTTTAAAAGTCCAGAAGAAAGGTTTATGCTGAATTTACGCAATATATGCAGTCCATGGGGGTCTCAGAGTCGGACACAACTGAGCAACTGAATGGAACTGAACTGACGCAATATCTGAAGTAGGCAATCAAGCTAGATAGCAAAGCTCCTGAATAGAGACAGACAAAGCTTTAGAGCATACTATTCTATCAGCTACAAAAATCTCCATTAAAATATGCCCTATAATTATATATTTACCTATATCTCATTATATTTTTCATATTTTAGGTCATATTAATAGGGACATATATTTTAGTGTTTATAGATCCCCTTTGTTAGTTTAACTCATCATTATGATGTTATCTCAATCAGAAGAATACTTTTCAATTACTTTATCTCTTGAAAATGCTAAACTATAAAATATTTTTTAATAAATTTTAGAATGATTAAAATCATA
>SJYQ01001840.1:198668-245098 GCA_006410935.1 Redunca redunca | reverse complement strand
TTTTAGATTATAATTCAATGTTTGAAAATGAAAAGCATAATTTAAATAACCCCAAAGCCAAAAATCATTAATTGGAATTAAATTAATTTGAATATTAATAGAAATATTTTGATAATGATATAAGGAAATGTTTCAAAGGAAAAAATTTTAAGAGAAGTCCAACTTGAGAAAAATAGAATCTTTCCTTAAGACTATACCCAATGAAAAAGAATCTAACACATATAGATTCATCAATATATTAAATATTTCATATAACTGTTATGATTAATTTTTCTCTCAATTTATACTTAAGAATGAAGCCCCATTTTCTGGAAGAAAAAAAACAACAACAACAAAAACAAGGGAGCTTAGTCTTTCGGTTTCAAAAGGAATTTGACCAATAAAAGCATTCTAGATCATCGTGTCTTTGGTAGATAATTAAGTATCTAGTGTGCTTAGTAGGGATTGAGACTCTTTTATACCTTCATATGTTGCTTACTGGGGCTTCCCTGGTGGCTCAGCTGTAAAGAACCCAACTGCAATTGCAAGAGATACTGGTAGATCCCTGGGTAGGCAAGATGTCCTGGAAGAGGGCAGGGCAATCCACTCCAGTATTATTGCTTGGAGAATCCCATGAACAGAGTCAGACATGACTTAGCACACACACATGTTGCTTACCAGGTAGCACTAGCGGTAAAGAATCTGCCAGCCAATGCAAGAAAAGCAAGAGACACAGTGTCAGTTCCCGGACTGGGAGAATCCCCTGGAGAAGAAAATGGCAACCCACTCCAGTATTCTTGCCTGAAAAATCCCATGGAGAGAGGAGCCTGGAGGGCTACAGTCTAAAGGGTTACAAGGAGTCAGACTTAACTGAGCAACTAATCACATGGTGCTTACTGGTTAAGTTACAGCAAATCACTTCATTCATCACTATTCCTGTTTTTCCTTCTCTCTAAAATTATGGTAATAGATCTCCAAGCTTTAGAAGTTAAGTGACAACCTGGGTGTGAAGATTCAGAGTGCTTTGAGATATGGTATTATACACATGATAAGCATACAGGGGTCATGAAAACAATGTGTAAATGCAAGTTTAAACAATTATTTTTTTCTGTAAAAATACTACAAATGAATAGGAACCAAAGCCACCCTGTTCCTATTCCTCCAATGCCATGAAAAAAATTCCAGGATGAAGAATAGGTCTGTTTTAATCTTATTAAGACAGTAGTGAAGTTTGCCTGTTAAAGAGAATTACAAAATGTATATAGAAATTTTAAATTTTTATAAGAATCTTTAGAATGTACCTATTTTGTAAAATATGTTTCTATATGTCTACATTTTAATAATTATATTTACACATGATTTTATGTACAAAAAATTAATATTTTATGGAAACTAAAAGAAAATTTTAAAAGTTAAATTTTCTCACTAGAAGAAAGACATCTGCAATATATTTATATGGGACAGAGGCAGTGAGCTATAAGGGTTCATATTAAACTCAGTTTTTTATCATCTTTAGTGCCTACCTCCATCCTAGCAGTTCATGCTCAGTAATTACATGTTAAAGAGGGATTACTTGAGTAAACTCACTCTCATTATAAACAAAACAGTTGTTAACAGTAACTTATGACAAGCTGAATTTCCAAAATTCCGTACAGAAAGCATGTACTTAATATATGGCATTTGGCTAAATGTGCTCTAGGTTTCCTAATTTAATAGTTAGATTTTATGATCCTATGTCAGGTAGATATTCAAATAGATAATCAAGTAAAGAGAGAAGAGTAGGGAGCCATGAACAGAAGAACTTGAATGGGTCCCCTGGAGTTAAGAGTCAAGAATATCCTGTACACCAAGATCCTTAGAAAACATCAATATAGCTATTAATACAAACCATTAAATGTTCAGATTAACATTCAACAATGGATAAAAGTATAACTAAGTGCCCGAGCTTAGAAAACAATATGGGATACAGCCCCATTTCTTTTTGTTCTCTAAGTAAAATTCACTTATTTCTTAGAAGAATCATGCTGACAATGGAAACTTTCATTAGAACACTTGTAGTACAGTGTAAAAATATGTGCAGCAAAAATTGATAAATAAATCATGAAATAGAGTCTCTATATTTCCAGTAACTGACATGCATAGGAGAAGAAACTTTGTTGAGTGAGAAATCTACATATTTTCAGCATGATTCTCTTTCTTCTTCTTATAATGCCAGAAGAACAAAAATTGGCAGAAGATTCTTTTAATCTGGCATACATTTCATTAGAAATTCTAACAGGCTTATACATGATTCACTGGAAATATTGAAAGTCAATGTGCAGAAGATTCTGACTTGGACTAATATGATCTCCATTCCTTCTTTCAACAGAGATTTTCAAAAAATTCCATCCATATCTGTCATGAGGGTACAACCTAAAATTGTCATTTGTTCGTAGTTAGATGTCCTTCACTGGCTGCCAAGACACCTTTCTCCACACACACACACAAATACTAATAAAAACGAACAAACGAAACAACCACTGGATTTAATTCTTTTCTTATTTGCTTTCCATAAAATAAGAAACATCTACTCAGGAATTTTATCATGTGTACATCTTTTCCAATAAGCATAATCACACAATTTCCTTCTTCAGAGAGACACTTCTGAGAACTCCCATCCCACTGATAATATTTCTGACCCCAGTTCATAAAAAAATCACGCTATGAAGCAAATGGATGTTTGTGTCCAAAATGGGTTTCCCGTTAGAATCACAACACTTTCTGATGGAACCAGATGGAATCATTTCACTTTCTGATGGAAAAATGTGTGGGTTATTCCATAAGTTAATCGTTCTGTTCATAAGACCTACCTTATAAATATAGTTTGATCAATCATTTAATCATCAGGCTAGAAAAACAAATTGGAAAATTCAGAAATTATCTACTTTTCTTGTGAAGTTCATTTATTTAAAAGTGCATATTAAGTAATAGAACACTGCAAAAGCTACAATTTGGTTATAGCAATGTGTAAAACATGGTCCCATCTTTAAGTAGCTCACACAGTAGAATAGAAGATATACCAGTAACTTATGAGAGTACTGTTAAGAGTAAGATTTACCGGCATGGAAAAGAAGACAGCAAAGTCCTATCAAAACTTCTGGGTTTGCCTGCATGTCAGAACATTTCACAACAGTCATTCTGTTCCCTCTAACATGTTTGCTGAATTAACTCTGATGATAAAAGTAAAATATATGTTTAGACTATATATCCTCTTTGTTAACATTTCACATAAGCTTTAAAAATTTATGTGAATTTATGAGATTCCCTGGTGGTTCAGATGGTAAGAAGTCTGCCTGGAATGCAGGAGACCCGCGTTCCATCCCTGAGTTGGGCAGACCCACTAGAGATGGAAGTGGCAACCCACTCCAGACATCTAGCCTGGAAAGTCCCATGGACAGAGGAGCCTGGCAGGCTACAGTCCATAGGGTCGCAAGGAGTCGGAGGTGACTGAGCAACTTCACTTCAAAATTTATAAATTACAAAAAAAAAGATGTTATACATATACACTTCACTTATTGCCACTGTGATACTTACCTATATACTGAATCTTTATGTATGGGCATGTGTATATATGTGAATGCCTTATCTCTTCTTAGTTTTGAAGTTTAGATGGCATATAGAAATATAATGAAATGAAAAATAAATGTTTTAGAATATTGAATCAAGAGTAAAGACTGGTAGTTAAGTTAGTCAGTTCAGTCACTCAGTCATGTCTGACTCTTTGTGACTCCATGAATTGCAGCACACCAGGCCTCCATCCCAGCTCCTGGAGTTCACTCAAACTCATGTCCATCGAGTCGGTGATGCCATCCAGCCATCTCATCCTCTGTCGTCCCCTTCTCCTCCTGCCCCCAATCCCTCCCATCATCAGGGTCTTTTCCAGCAAGTCAGCTCTTCACATGAGGTGGCCAAAGTACTGGAGTTTCAGCTTTAGCATCATTCCTTCCAAAGAACACCCAGGACTGATCTCCTTTAGAATGGACTGGCTGGATCTCCTTGTAGTCCAAGGGACTCTCAAGAGTCTTCAACACCACAGTTCAAAAGCAGCAATTCTTTGGCACTCAGCTTTTTACAGTCCAATTCTCATATCCATACATGACTACTGGAAAACCATAGCCTTGACTAGACGGGCCTTTGTTGGCAAAGTAATGTCTCTGCTTTTGAATATGCTATCTAGGTTGGTCATAACTTTCCTTCCAAGGAGTAAGCATCTTTTAATTTTGTGGCTGCAATTATAAATGACTTTAAATTCCCTAAGAGCCACATCAAAGTGTTATGTGATCATTTATAAGAACTGCTAGGCCCAAAAGGCAAATAAGACAGAAAAAAAAAATTCAGTTCAAAAAAATCATAAATGCACTCTTATAGTGTACATCAATTATTTGATATAAAAACCATATGATAAATTTTACAAACTTCTTACAAATTCATTGATATGATTATACTTGTGTATATTAATGAGAGCATTTCCTCACTCATGGCTTCTACTCTAAACAGGAAATATGTTTGCATGTATTTAACCATTCATTTAAGAAATATTTAATGAACGACTACCACGAGGTCAGATGCTCTCTAAGCACTGAAGTTATCACAGCTATTTTTCTCACATGTGCTTTCATACTAGTGGTAAAAATTAGGCAATAAACAATCAAATCATTTTGTGTTAGGTGATAAGAACTAACAAAACTATGGGGCTTCTCTGGTGGCTCAAATGGTAAAGAATCTGACCACAGTTCAGGAGTCCAAGTTTCGATCCCTGTGTTGGGAAGATTCCCTGGAGAAGGGAATGACTAGCTGTTCCAGTATTCTTACCTGGAAAATTCCATGGACAGAGGAGCCTGGTACGCTATGGTCCCTGGGTCATGACTGAGTGACTTAACACAAGAGAGCTATAAAGCAGAATAACGCAGGTTAAGTAGAAGGAGAATAAAGGGTGAGGAAGCGTGGGGTTGAGCACAAGTGTTACACCGTGTGTTTAGTGATAGTCTCAATGATAAGAGAACACGTACCCCAACAGGAAAATTGAGGCACAAAAATCAAGACTTGGTATGTAAAGGCTAAACAAGATTAACGGCAGCGTGTGTGCTGGAATGGATTTCTGTGAGCTGGTGTTTGCTGCTAAGGGCTGAACACTCTGAGTGTATTTCTCTCTTCCCAGCTCTGTTGTGGTCACTTGAAACAGGCCATAATGGGAGTTTCTATTCCACAAACCTTGAAAACTTTGTAAGCTGAGATATTTTCTTTTCCTGGAGAGCTGTCGTTAGACATTTACCAGTTTTAGCATTATCTAAATCTGACTGAATCTGAATCTGGACTGAGCCCTGGTGCAGATCAGCAAGGGGGAAAGGAGTGTATATTCGCAGAGGCAGAGGGCAAGAGGAAGCAAGTGGTGATTCAAGTGCAATGCACTGTCTGGGAGTCCTCTCAAAGATTATGCTGGTGCCCCAACATGTGGGTGTTAAACACTCTCTGGATAGCCTGGAAGATGTGGTTGGTGGAACAGGTAGCACCAGGGAGGTCAGTAGGCAGGGAGCCAGGTCCAAGGTGAGGATTGAAGATTTGGTTTCAAAGAAGGTGAATTTGGAGGGTTATTGGGAAAGAGAAGAAAGACCTTAAGTTCTGGGCTTTAAAGGGACCCTCAGACACAGGAAGTCACCTAGAGATCTTGTTACCAGAACAACAACTCCATCTCTGCACAACATCCTTTTAAGAAGTTGAGGTTTCCAATTAAAATAAATTAATAAAAAAAAAAAAGTTGAGGTTTTGTTTCAAATGCCTTGTGAATTTCTTCATGACTCACTTCTGCTAAGCCTGCTTCATGATCCCAGGGAACTGAAGCTTCCTTGCTTTTGTTTAAACAAATCACCTTGATTTGTAAATACATTCCCCAGAAGGGAAAAGCTACCCATTCCTGTCCATGGGGTCACAAAGAGTCAAACACAACTGAGCAAATTTCACTTTCACTTTCCCCAGACCTGGAGTTCCTCTAGGGCACTGCCACTCCCTTCTGTTTCCCCAGAGCCTGGCACAGAATCAATTGTTCAGCAAGTACCTGTAGAATGAAAGGTCATTGAAAATCACTTGGCCCCATGAGAGAGCCAGTGGTCAAATCCCTCATTGCTTCCTGTTTGTTTTCTCTCTCTTGGAGTTCTGTGATTCACAGGAGCCACAACCCTGACTGCTTTCTTTACTGTTCCAGCCTTAATGCCCAGAGTAGTATCTGGCATGTGGTAGGCAATAATATAAGCTTTTTTTTTAATTTTTATTTTAGAGTGGAGTATAGTTGATTTACACCATTGTATTAGCTTCAGTTTTATAGGAAAGTATATAACGACAGTTATTTATATTGTTGTTAAGCTACTAAGTTGTGCCCAACTCTTTGAGACCCCTTGGACTGCAACACACCAGGCTCCTCTGTCCTGCACAATCTCCCAGAGTTTGCTCAAATTCATGTCCATTGTGTCAGTGATGTCATCTAACCATCTCATCCCCTGCTGCCCTCTTCTTCTCTTGCTTTCAATATTTCCCAGCATCAGGGTCTTTTCCAATAGGTCAGCTGTTCACAGCAGGTGACCAGTGTATTGGAGCCTCAACTTTAGCATCAGGCCTTCCAATGAATATTGGAAGGGTTGATTTCTTTAAGATTGACTGGTTTGATCTCCTTACAGTCCCAGGCACTTTGAAGAGTCATCTCTAGCACAACATTTCACAAACATCAATTCTTAGGCACTCAGTCTTCTTTATTGTCCAGATCTCACATCTGAACATGACTACTGGAAAAATTACAGCTTTGGCTATGCAGACCTTCATCAGCAAAGTGATGTTTCTGCTTTTTTATATGGTGTCTAGGTTTGTCATAGTTTTCCTTCAAAGGAGAAAGCATCTTCTCCCCACTCCCCCAAGGTCTAGAACTAGATTTTCTTTAATTTCCAGCTAAGCAAGGACTTGTAAATATAAATTCTATACAAATATACAGAAATCTTCCCAGTGTCTTTCAGATGGAGTAACCCACTCAGTGTCTCAAATGAGCAAAATCTCCCCAGTATTTTTTTTAATTTACTCATTTTTTATTGGAGCATTTCTTTACACTCTTGTATTGGTTTCTACCTTACAGCAACATGAATCAGACATAGGTAAACATGTGTCCCCTCACTCTTAACCTCAAGCCATCCCATCCCTCTAGGCTGTCACAGAGTACCTCAAGCATCTTTTAATTTCACTTTTCAGTCAGTGTCCAAAGTGATTTGGGAGCTCAAGAGAAATCTTGGAATATATATATTCTTTGTCAGATTATTTTCCCATTTAGCTATTATTACAGAATATTGAGTGGGCTCCCCTGGGGGCTTGGAGGTAAGGAATCTGCCTACAATGTAGGAGATCTGGGTTCAATCCCGAGGTTAGGAAGATTCTCCTGGGAAGGGCATGGCAACCCAATCCAATATTCTTGCCTAGAGAATCCCATGGATAGAGGAGCCTGATGGGCTACAGTCCATGAGGTCACAAAAAGTCAGACACTACTGACTGACTAAGCACATATCATAGCTCAGAATACTGAGTAGATTTCCATGTGCTATATAGTAGAAAGGTCTTTGTTGATTATCTCTCTTATATACAGTAGCGTCTATACAAACTTCTGAAGCAAACAAAAACAAGTCATGGGCCACAAGGTCAGAGCTCTGATAGGTAGTCATGGGAATGCTACTAATTTTGACATGATACACCTGAACTCCCTAAATTCCATTTGCTTGAAGGTAGAGGTAGTTTCAGACCCTTGGGAGACCCTGGACATGTGGACAGGAGCTAACAGCCCATTCATACATGTAAAGAAAGTAGGCTTATTGGTCCAGTAACACAGTTGATCTTATTGTGTATAGTGCCCGTGCTAAGTCACTTCAGTCGTATCCAACTCTGTGCCACCCTAAGGATTGCAGCCTTCCAGACTTTTCTGTCCTTGGGATTCTCCAGGCAAGAATACTGGAGTGGATTGTCATGCCCTCCTCCAGGGGATCTTTCTGAACCAGGAATAAATCATTATGTTTATTACCTGCATTGGCAGGCAGGTTCTTTACCACTAGAGCAACCTGGAAAGCCCCTGGATCTTCAAGTGTTAGTTCACAAACTTGAGTATACAATCAACTCTTCCGGGGGAGGGTTTGAAACACAAATTTGTGGCTGATGGGTGTTTGCATAAGACATCTTGGCTGAATTTATCAACAGAAAATGATATCCCCCCACCCATTTTTCCCCTTCACTGAGCTGTGTGTCATTCTGAAAGAAAATTTGCATCATGCCTGGAAACAGGTGCCTACCCATCTTGATAAGAAGACGAAAAACAATCAGTCCCAAATGAAATGATGCATTTGCTGCAATAAACTCGCCTCCGGGGATAATCAGGTGCCGCCATTTCCACAAACCACCCGTCAGTTCTGACACTCCAGCCAAGAACGGTTCTACTTTCCTGACATTCTGAAGTTTAGCATTTTATGGTCTTCCTATAATAAGATCATCTTGTTTCAGAGTCATTTGTATTGTAATTGCTTTAAAATTTCAAAGAGCTCTGAATTTCTATACCTCATTAAATTGGATTATATGAGAAATGCTAGAGATTAGAAACAACAACAGCAGCAAGAAAGTGACCTTTATTTGCTCCATTGTCCTGCCATGTAGATTTCTGTGGTCCTGTTTTCACTACTAGACACTGCTGGACTCTCATCCATAGACTTCAGAAACTTCGGAGGATGATATGTAACTCTCCTCCTATATCTGCCACATTCTGTCTTGTCATCAGATCACACACACACACACACACACACACACACAGGTCACCTGTGGGCTTGGTTCTGAACTCTATTAAGGGATTGCCCAGGTCTAACTAATTTATCTCATAATCAGTCTTGGGAACAGGAAACCAAATATTCTTTAGCCTCCTCAGTGTCTAAAATATTAGACAAGGTTAGGATGGAAAGAAAGAAGACTTCCCCCTCACCTCACCTTCCATTGTTAAATTTTCAATTATTTTTTCAGCAAGCTAATAATTTTTAATGCTTACCACGTGCCAGCCATCAAATTAGATTATTTATACACACTGTTTTAGATTACTGCACATTAGCACTATTACATGGAAATTGCCCAAAGGACTCAGAGCTAGTTACATGACTCCAAAGCCTGGAAATTTCCACTACATCATGATGCCTAGAAACAGCATTTTTTAAAGGTACCATAGAATTCTGTGTGTACAACATATATGGACAAACATGCAGCCGTGCTCTCTGGACTTCCCGGGTGGTGCAGTAGTAAGAATTCTCCTGTCAATGCAAGAGACACAGGAGACGTGGGCTCAATCCCTGGGTCGGGAAGATCCCCTGGAAGAGGAAATCTCAACCCATTCCACTATTCTTGCCTGGGAAATTCCATGGACAAAGGAGCCTGGTGGGCTACAATCAAAAGGGTTGCAAAAAGTTGGACATGACTAAGCACACACACACGCACACCCAGATTCTCAGGAAGTTCAGAGTCTAAGTAAAGAAAAAAATTCCATATTTCATCAATTTTGATATGCATATGGATTCACAGTTTTAATATCTGAGATAGTGATCTTATTAACACTGCTTTCAAATTGCAAGCATGATGTGGCCATCAGGTCATGTCTGTCAGTGCCTATGTGATCATGAATTTGGCTATGGTTCTTCATCTTGTCATCACGTCCAGCTCTAAGTGCGAAGCTCGCTCAGTCGTGTCCGACTCTTTGCGACCACATGGACTGTAGCCTACCATGCTCCTCCATCCGTGGGATTCTCCAGGCAAGAATACTGGAGTGGGTTGCCATTTCCTTCTCCAGGAGATCTTCCCAACCCAGGGATCGAACCCGGGTCTCCTGCATTGTAAGCAGACGTTTTACCATCTGAGCCACCAGGGAATCTAAAAGTCTGTTTTTTTTAAAGACTGACTTGGCTACACATGCGCTTGGCACTCGAGATCTTTGTTGCCTTGTGTGTGCTCTTAGTTGCAGCATGCAGGACCTAGCTCCCTGTTGCTGCTTAGTCACTGAGTCATATCCGACTCTTGTGACCTTGCAGACTGTAGTCTACCAGGTTCCTCTCTTCATGGGATTTCCAGGTAAGAATACTGGAGTAGGTTGTCTTCTCCTTCTTCAGGGAATATTCCCGACCGAGGAACTGAACCCTCATCTCCTGCACTGGCAGATGAATTCTTTACCAGCAAGCCACCAAGGAAGTCTAGCTCCCTGACTAGGAATCAAACCCAGGCCCCTGCATTAGAAGCTCAGAGTCTTAACCACTGGACCACCAGGGAGTTCCCCAAAAGTCTCTTTTGATAAGTATAAAATAAGACTTCAAAGTGACAAGAAAGCATGCTGCCCTAGTTTAATTGTCAGAGTTTTCCTTTTGCAGGAATACATGAGATAAAGTGCAGTTTACTAATATCTCAGTTTCCATGGAATATGGCACATAAAAATTAAAAATGGCTTCTATGTATGAAATTCTAAGTGTAATGGGATGGTAGAGAAGGAAGAAATTGTGGCGTGAAGAAAATCTGGAATTTTTTTGTTGAAAAGAACTGAAAAGTGGTTTCACTAGCTATACAGGAAGCTCTCTATAAATCATCCCTAATGTGACAATCCCCCATATGTCATCATTATTTACATATTTGGGACAAAAACTTTGAAGAAGTTAGCATGTTTTTCAGTGTCAACACACTGCTTTAGCATAATCCAGTTAAATCTGTTGAAATGTGGCAGAATCCATGCTGCTTGTGTTGGAGTGATTTTGGGGTACACCCTGGAAGATATTTCTCCCCCAAGAAGTGCTTTTTTATAATTTTCTTTATTTATTTAGGCTGTGCTGGGTCTTCACTGCTACATGGTTTTTTTTCTCTAATTGCAGTGAGCAGGGGCTACTCTCTAGTTGCAGTCCACAGGCTTCTCTTCGTGGTAACTTCTCTCTGTTATTAAGCAAGGGCTCTAGGATTCACAGGCTTCAGTAGTTACGGCTCCCAGACTCTAAAACACAGGGTCAGCAGTTGTGGAGGACAGGCTTAGTTGCTCCGTGACATGTGGGATCCCCCTGAATCAGGCATGGAACCTGTGTTTCCTGAATCAGCAGGCGGATTCTTTATCACTGAGCTACCAGGAAAGCCTGCCAAGAATGGTTTGCCCAAAGATCTTTCTATCAATGCCCACATGTTTCTGAATCCATGCTGGTGTGCTGCTCCAGATCTGGTTCATGAACACCAGTTCTTCCTAGATGTTTTGCTCTTGTTGTATTCATATATTTGCTCTGTTTTTACTTTTCAGTGAAATCTTAACTGGAAAAGATGTCAGGAATATCACTAGGAGGCCTCCAGGTGAAAGAACTGTGATCACATTTGGTGATTAAGAGTTACTGATCACACTGGAAAAGGCAGAAGTTTAAGGATATCAGCTGTATGTGCTGACTTGGCGAAAACTCAATCTCCAATCTATGTGTGATGATCCCATTTAGATTATCATTTCAGTTTAGTTCAGCTCAGCCATTCAGCTGCGTCTGACTCTTTGCTACCCCATGAATAGCAGCAGGCCAGGCCTCCCTGTCCATCACCAACTCCCGGAGTTCACTCAAACTCATGTCCATCGAGTCGGTGATGCCATCCAGCCATCTCATCCTCTGTCATCCCCTTCTCCTCCTGCCCCCAAATCCCTCCCAGCATCAGGGTCTTTTGCAATGAGTCAACTCTTCCCATGACGTAGCCAAAGTATTGGAGTTTCAGCTTCAACATTAGTCCTTCCAAAGAACACGCAGGACTGATCTCCTTTAGGATGGACTAGTTGGATCTCCTTTCAGTCTAAGGGACTCCCAAGAGTCTTCTCCAACACCACAGTTCAAAAGCATCAATTCTTCGGTGCTCAGCTTTCTTCACAGTCCAACTCTCACATCCATATATGACCACTGGAAAAACATAGCCTTGACTGGACGGACCTTTGTTGGCAAGGTAATATCTCTGCTTTTCAATATGCTATCTAGGCTGGTCATAACTTTCCTCCCAAGGAGTAAGCGTCTATGGAATGTGCTAAATCCAGATCATTCACAATAAATATGTCTCATGTGTGGATCTAAGAAATGGAGAATGATGTCGCTAAAGATTATACACTGAAATAATATTTAGATACAGTGGATTAAATAAAATATGCTATTAAAACTATTTTTAGTTGTTTTTTAATGCAGCAACTAGAAAATTTAAAGTTCCTTTTGTGGGCTGTATTATATTTTTATTAGATAACACTGTCCTAAACAATGTACAGGGCACTTCCTTCAAAATATCCTGTAAAGAGCATTACAATACCCATTTTAAAGGATAAGTCATTGAGACAGAGAGGTTAGGCATTGCCAGTCATCAGCTTCTATCCCTCATGATTCAGACAGGAAAGAATCTGTCTATAATTCAGAAGCTACAAAAGATCTAAATTTGATCCCTGGGTGGATAAGATTCCCTGGGGGAGAACATGGCAACCCACTCCAGTATTCTTGCCTGGAGAATTCCATGGACTGAGGAGGCTTGCAGTCTACAGTTCATGGAGTCGCTAAGAGTCAGACACAACTGAGCGAATGACACACACACAGAGTCTCTGTGCTGTTTTGGCTCTAAATCTAGTGAGGTCTTTTTCTAGCACGACAGCTTCTCCTTTGTAACAAATCCTTCCATTCCAATCACGGACTATCCATCTGAACTCAAGCAGCAATGGTGCAACCTCCTTAAATTGGCAAGAACAAGAAGGTAGAAAGCTAGGGCAGAAGTTGTGAAACCTACACTGTAGTGAAACTGAAAGTTGCTCAGTCACGTCTGACTCTTTGACATGCCTTGGACTATATAGTTTGTGGAATTCTTTAGGACAGAATACTGGAGTGGGTAGCCAGTCCCTTCTCCAGGGGTATCTTCCCAAACCAGGGATCAAACCCAGGTTTCCCACATTGCAGGCAGATTCGTTACCAGCTGAGCCACCAGGGAAGCCCAACACTGTAGGGAATGAAGCAAATTAGCCAAAATGGCATGGTCAGGCTCTCTCACCCCACACCCTCTCCTTCACCCCACATTTTGTAAATAATGATTTTGTTTAATGGCTGAGCTCACCTAGCACTCCGCATGCGTGTCACGATGTACCCACTTGGTCACAGCCCACATTTGCTCTGTAAGCATATAAGTTCCACCTGAAAAAGCCTATCTGGCTACCTTACGGCTGCATTACGGCAATGACTCTGCGTTAGGTCTGTATCTGCTAGGTCAACCATGAGAGGCGAGAATACAGCGTGTGTGCTACGATGCCAGTCAGGAGAGAATGCACCTGTTTGCAGTTCCTACGACTCCTTCAGTTTTCTTCCAGCTTCCCTGCTCACCCCTTACCTACCCTGAGTGCGAGGAGTGAGAAGTGATACACACAGTAAGTCTCCTTGGTCCCACACTGGGCTGGGATGAACATGGTTTTGATGAGCCTCAGAGGCCTGGGCCAGCGTGAGACCCCAAGAACTGATAGCAGTGAGGACTATTTGGGCTCCAGGCCTCACCTCTTTAAGAGACATCCGCTTAGAAGATGCCCATTCTGGGGCCCTGGCCAATCTCCAAATAACTGTCTTCCTCCCACCCCCACCTTCTGTAGAAGGACCTGAAGTACTCAGGGAAGAACGTGGACTAACAGGGCACAATTAACCAGTGAAGTGTTCAGCTCTAGTTGTTGTGTCCTAGAAAATGATGTGACAAAAAGGATCCCAGGGTTTTGTAAGTCTCCTCTGAAGCATCCAGCCTGGTCTGCCTGTATTCACTGGGGAAGGAGTATGAGCATCATGGGAGCCATTCTTTGTCAGTTGCTGCTCCTCCAGGCAAGGACCATCTCCACTGCACATGCGCAGAGGAAAGCTGTCTAGAGAGCTTGGCTGAGTCCCGAGCAAAGGGTAGCTGGGCTCAGGTGTGCAGAGGTCGCCCCAGCGCCTCCATGTGATGAAAAGGGGCCTTAGCAGCAACACTAGAAAACTGTCACTGTCCTCAGGGCAAAGTGAGTTCTGGACACTGTCCCTGGAGGTAGGGTAGAGAAAGGACAGAAGAACAGGTATCGAAAAGTTAAAAGAAGAGAGGACAAGTTGTGTTCGAGTCCTGGGTTTTACTGTTTATTTTTCATAAAAATGAGAGGAATTCCTAGGCAGGTTGATAAGTCTGGAGTCCCCNCAGGGTTTTGTAAGTCTCCTCTGAAGCATCCAGCCTGGTCTGCCTGTATTCACTGGGGAAGGAGTATGAGCATCATGGGAGCCATTCTTTGTCAGTTGCTGCTCCTCCAGGCAAGGACCATCTCCACTGCACATGCGCAGAGGAAAGCTGTCTAGAGAGCTTGGCTGAGTCCCGAGCAAAGGGTAGCTGGGCTCAGGTGTGCAGAGGTCACCCCAGCGCCTCCATGTGATGAAAAGGGGCCTTAGCAGCAACACTAGAAAACTGTCACTGTCCTCAGGGCAAAGTGAGTTCTGGACACTGTCCCTGGAGGCAGGGTAGAGAAAGGACAGAAGAACAGGTATCGAAAAGTTAAAAGAAGAGAGGACAAGTTGTGTTCGAGTCCTGGGTTTTACTGTTTATTTTTCATAAAAATGAGAGGAATTCCTAGGCAGGTTGATAAGTCCGGAGTCCCCAGGAAGGAGAAGAAATGGGTCTGAGGCTCTCGAAGTGGAGATAGGGATCTGAAATTCTCAAGAAGGAGGAAAGGAAAAACTTTGTTTGTTTGGTTTTTTTTTCTTCTCTACGTTGCTTAGTCTTAGGCACATAAAGTAAAGTCGCTCAGTCGTGTCCAACACTTTGCGATCCCGTGGACTGGAGCCTACCAGGCTCCTCTGTCCATGGTATTTTCCAGGCAATAGTACTGGAGTGGGCTGCTGTTTCCTGCTCCAGGGGATCTTCCCAACCCAGGGATCAAACCCGGGTCTCCCACATTGTAGACAGACGCTTTACTGTCTGAGTCACCAGGGAAGTCCTTAAGGGAATCACTTAAATTCGGTCTTGTTTACCACTGTTTCTAGTATTAGGTTGTTGTAATATACTTTATAAAAGGTCTGGCACTTAACAGATTGCAGAGATGACTGTGGCTTGGAAAAGCTGCTGTGTGGAAGTTTAATTCCTAAGTGTAATGAGAAAAAAAAATCAAAGGGAGAGAGAAGATAAATATTTGGGGCGGGTGAAGAGCATCCATGTTGTTTTCCCTTCCATTGTTTTTACAAATGGAGACAATTTACACGATCAACTTATTTACTTTAGAGCAGTTCCTCAGGAGTTATTGAGCTTAAAGTGCTTCTATAATGTTTAAAGAGTCAATATTCTGTTCCATAATCTTGCTAGCTGAGCCCGGTACAGGAGATGAGCCTGGATCAGGCAAGTCCATTATGAGACTGTAATCAGTGTTTTTTTTTTGTTGCTGTTGTTGTTCCTGAAAGAACATTGGGGGCATTCATATGTGATGGATCTTTAAATGTTCTTGTGAGATTTTAGAACAGTGTGATTACTAACCACAGGTGCATTGTGAGACAGGAAAGAAAAACGAAAACCTGAGTGTAGCAGTTGGTATCTGCTAGTATAACTGACTGTTCCCAGGGCAACCTCCCACCTGACCCCCCAATGCCCAGTATTCACTGTTGCCTGGTGAAGGCTGCTTATTGGGAACACCTGGAGGTTTTGAACAGGAAGTTCCAGAGGGTGAATATCCCTGAAAGAAGTCCTCAAGCAACGATGGACATAGAATCTTTGCATTAAAATTCTTTAAAACTGCATTAAAACTGACTTGCGTTTTATACTGTCTTATAGAATTCCTTAGAACAGCAGTCCCCAATCCTTTTTGTGCCAAGGACCAGGTTCGTGGAAGACAATGTTTCCATGGATCAGAGGATAGAGAGTTGGGGATAGTTTCCGGATGATTCAAACACATTCCATGTATTGTGTATTTTCTTTCTATTATCATTACATCAGCTCTACCTCATCATCACCCATTAGATCCCAGGGGCTGGGGACTCCTGTTGTAGAAAACTCACACCCCAGTTTCATTTGGTGTTAATTCCCTCTTATATCTTTTATGGGGTTTCTTCCTTTCCCAGTCTCATTTCCACATTCCTCGCTCTGTGTTCGCTAATGTTATCTCGTGTTAAACCTAATTGCTCTCAAAGGCTTGTTTCAGGATCTGCCCCCAGAGGGACACACTCAGACACATTTTGGCTTCTTCCAGGTGATTACAATGATGAGTTAGTGTGTGGCCTGGAACCTAGAGTTTTTAGTGGGCTCCCCAGGTGGCTCAGTGGTAAAGAATCTGCCTACCGATGCAAGAGACATGAGTTCGATCCCTGGGTCAGGAAGATCCCCTGGAGGAGGAAATGGCAACCCATTTCGCTATTGTTGCCTGGGAAATCCCATGGACAGAGTGTGGTGGGCTACACACCAAGGGGTCACAAAGAGTCAGATATGGCTGAGCAACTGAGCACAGCACACACACATAGCAAATGTACACCTGATGTGAAGTAATCCAAAGGGACAGAATCCAAATCTTCTAGCACGTCTAGGTAGTGGCCTTCGTCACAGCTGGCACCTGGATACCTGGTCAAGAAGACAGAGCACAGCACTGGATATAAAGGGGGAGAGTCTAAAACATGGAACTTGAGGGAAGAGGCACTCCTTATCCGGATGACATATAAATGGTATGAGTGTCCAAGAATGCCAAGCTAGCAATCGGGGTTTAGCAAAAGAACAGGGTGGTGTCTTGGGGTAGCAGATGAAGTCATTCAAGGTAGAACAGTGAATTGATGTAGCCTGAACCTCCCTGACAGTAAGTTTTCTGCTTAGTATTGCTTCTTTTAATTCTAACAAAGATAGTGACAAAAGGTATTACTTCTATTCTATAGGTAAAAAAAAAAAGTTTTTTTTGTTGTTGTTAATTTATTTATTTTAATTGGAGGCTAATTACTTTGCAATATTGTGGTGGTTTTTGCCATACATTGACATGAATCAGCCATGGGTGTACATGTGTTCCCCATCCTGGACCCCCCTCCCACATCCCTCCCCTTACTTTTTCAAAGTCATCTTCCTGGAAAATGGTGGAGGGACCCACTTCTGACTAGTTTCATAGTTCATGCACCTTTTGGTAAAAATACAAAGCAGAATCTCCTGGACTTGACCTCTGTGGGTACACTTCCTCAAGAGGATGGGCCATAAAGGGACGTGGGGACCCCAGGGACTTATACTCTCTTTATTATCAAATCTCATGTCTATACAGAGGATCCATAGGAGGGGGTAAGGAATTAAAGTGCAGGTTCCCAGGTGGTGCTAGTGGTAAAGAATCTGCCTGCCAGTGTAGGTAGACATAAGAGACCTGGGTTCCATGCTTGGGTCGGGAAGATGCCCTGGAGGAGGGTGCAGCAACCTACTCCAGGATTCCTGCCTGAAGAAGTTCATGGGCAGAGGAGCCTGGTGGGCTCAAGTCCATGGGGCCACAGAGTTGAACGAGGCTGAGCACACGTGTTGTTGATCACAAAAGCCAGAGAAGTTGTAGGAAGGTGATGTACAATTAGTTGTGCATACATCACTTCTTGGTGCTCAGATAGTAGGGCAGTCTCCAAATTAACCCAGGATCCCCGTGATAGGGAAGATAATAGTGTTATTCTGTTTTAAGAATTTACTTTTCATTGTGAAGCATACTATATAAAAAACCACATACAATAAAAAATATTTCACTTACTACAGATTGTAAAGTGAGCATCCGTGAAACCTCTATCCAGATCAAATCACTGAATTTTACCAATCCCTAGACACCCCACAGTTACCCTCAGATTTATAACTCCCTTCTTGTTTGCTTAGTAGCTAAGCTGCATCTGACTGTAGCCTGCCAGGATCCTCTGCCCATGGGATTCTACAGGCAAGAATACGGGAGTGAGTTGCAACTTCCTTCTCCAGGGGATCTTCCCAACCCAGGGATCAACCTCATGTCTCCTGCTTGGCAGATGAATTCTTTACTACTGAGCCACCAGGGAAGCCCTCCCATCTGCTAGCCACGTCTTAATCCAAAAATGTGATCCTATTTCGGTCCTAACTGCCTTTATTTCTTTTTAATAATGTTTAATAGTTGTAATGACCACTTATTCATGCCAACATGATAGAGCTTAATTTCTGCTTTAGAGCTTTATATAAATGCTATGTGCAGACTTTCCAGCATTCTATCTCACTGTGCCAGTATGAACTGACCATTAAAAAAAAATAATAACTACAGTGTTTTAGGGATGTTGAAGAAAGTGTGCCAATTTGTTCAGGTTTATCCCTTAGAGGACTTATGTCCAGAAAACATATTATATGTCATGGAGAATAAATAGAGACTTTAAAAGCCACTTGGCAGGTCGTATAGTTGTCATGGTCACTGAAGAGGATTTACATGGTTCCCTGTTAAGTACTTCTCCTTCATAGGTCAGGTCACATAATTAATGCCTGGATCAACAACAGATTCACGGGCAGTGAGGTCATTCCATTGTCAGTAGTTTTCTCATAGGAGAAACTAGAGGATGTTCTTCAGTTTTCTTGTTCCAGGAATGAAGATACAGAATTGCAGCTTTGGTACTTTGAATCATACCTCCTTTCCTAGAGCACAGTGCTTTGGCCCCTGGAAAATTCTTAATTGGTCTTCAAGGTTCAGCTCAAACATCACTTCTCAGATGAGACTTTCCACTGTCTTCTCTTCGAGGAGGAGATAATCTCCAGAAATTCACTATCTTAGGGAGTGCTCGAATCTAATTCTGTTGCCAATAACACAGCAGCAGCATTACGTTTACATGCTGGTCTTCCCTGCACCACATTAAGAGACTTGGGAAGAGGGACAGTACCCATTTATCTTCTCCCTTCTCAGTGACGAGCATATAGGCATCCACTCACTTTTGTTGGATCAATCAGTCAATCAATCAATGAAGGGATAGATAAAGTCCTGTAGAGGGAAATTAATTAATGGCAGAGACTCATTGAATCTTAAACCAGAAAGGCACAGCAAGGTTATAAATTATAATAGTCAAGGGGAGCTGGAGAAACATTCAAGAAGTGATGAATAGGGAAGATACCACAGGATGGATGACATAGATGCTTAATCCAAGAACACAGAGAATGTCACAGATGCGGTGAGATGGTTATCATTTTAGCCAGAGCACTATTCATCTGGCCTAAAAGGAGGCATGCCAGACCATGATGATCAGGTTATGAAAACATAACCTGATGAAATTTAAGTAATACTGGAGTGGGTTGCCATTTCCTTCTCCGATGCAGGAACGTGAAAGGTGAAAGTGAAGTAGTTCAGTCCTGTCTGACTCTTAGTGATCCCATGGACTGCAGCCTACCAGGCTCCTCTGTCCATGGGATTTTCCAGCCAAGAGTACTGGAATGGGGTGCCATTGCCTTCTCCATATTAATCTTAGAGAAAGTGTTATTTCCATAAAAATGTAAATGGGACACACACACACGCAGCATGTGTGCATGCTCAGTCACATCTGGAGCTGGACTGTTACCATTTCCTACTCCAGGGGATCTTCCCAGCCTGGGGATCAAGCCTGCTTCTCTTGCATCTCCTGCATTGGCAGGTGGGTTCTTCACCATATATGAGTAAAGAGAGCTCTTTGTGGATACGGAGAATGTACATGACTGGTTGGTTGGGGAAACTTGGAAACTTCTACATGTTATATACTTTTAAATACTTGGATAAAAGATGCTTTTATAATGGAAGCTATTTTAAGTTCAAAAATTTCAGTTCATCTTCCTAAAGATTTCAGGAGCCTACCTGTTTAATCCATGCAACACATAGTGGTAAAATGATCATTTAACATTATGGTGTACTTGGAGGTGCCCTAAAAATTAAAATGCAGAGCTTCTGATTAATAGCATTCTTGCTCATGAACCTAAGTGTTTCTGGGATCAGATGCCCTTGCTGTCAAAAATCAGTGGTGAAATCCCTATTCAAGTGTTTGTTTCCTTCTTCATTCCATTACTAATAACTTTCCCCTGCCCACCTCATAATTCTAAGTGGTACAATATAGTGTGTAATAACCATGAGCTACTGGGTTTTCCCTGGTAGCTCAGTATGTAAAGAATCTGTTTGCAATGTAGGAGGCCTGGGCTCAGTCCCTGGGTCAGAAAGATCCCCTGGAGGAGGAAACGACAACCCACTTCAGAATTCCATGGACAGAGGAGCCTGACGGGCTACAGTCCATGGGGTCACAAAGAGATAGACACGACTAAATGACTAACATTTCCCTTTCCACTTTCATAGTGATAATAAATATGGTAACATTCATAAATGCATTTGTTTCTATCCAAACAAAGGTGCTATGCAAATATAGAAAATGGTTATGACTACTAGTTATGGAACTCCACACACCAAAATGTTGCAGTTGCATGGTCAGGAAGCTTTGAAATGAAAAAGGAGAACATTGGATTTTTTTTGAGTGAGGATCGAGATGGTAGCTTTCATTTTATATTAGAATATGGCTGATTGACAATGCTGTGTTAGTTTCAGGTGTATAGCAAAATGATTCAGTTATACATGTACGTATTCTTTTTCAGATTATTTTCCCATATAGGTTATTTCAGAGTATTGAATAGAGTTCCCTGTGTTACAGCAGGTCCTTGTTGATTATTTTATACATAGCAGTGTGTATATGTTAATCCCAGTATCCTGAGACAGCAGCTGTTCCAACCTAAGTCTTAGCTTTGGCATTGCTCTTCCTGGCAGATATTTTTATTTTCTGTATCCCAAATCCTCTCAAATATGCATTTCACTCTTTCACACTAATACATATTTGGGTCTTCATTCTGAATCATGGTCAACTCTCTCATGAAAACCCAAGTTTGCATCTTAGACGTCCTAGCCAACCCAGTGACTTGAGGATGGAGAGATGGATCTCATTGTTTCCTTCTCTGTGCTCTTCATATTGATAAAGTGAAGAAGTTGAACGAGGTGATCTCTTAAGTTTCTTTCAGCTCAGAGGTTTTTAAGTAACATGAAATGTCTCTTGTCTAAAGGCAGAAGAAGATTGTCAAATTACATGCAGCTTATCAAAACTTATAACCCCCAACAATATTCTTATACATTTAAATAAAAATGACCATGTAAGGTGTGATTTGAGGGTTAACAGGGTTAACTTTTTCTGACTTTATTTTAGGCATTTGCAAATGTTCTCCTTCAGGTAAAGATAAAGGATGAATCTTTCTGAATCCTATTCAAAACTTCTTTCATCATCTTCTTTCATAGCTGTGACCTTTCTTTTAAGTTTTGAGCCTCTGTGCATCACACTTTTAGCATCCTTATCAGTTCTATGTCAGATTGTTTTGTTTTGTTTTTTTCCGGTCAAAAACTATGGATAAATTAGAGGTGTTTCAGTCACTTTACCTCTATTAGCAGCACTAAGTACACGTTTTGGGTGGTCTTTGGGCATATTTCTTGGTTTAATTTGATCTATATCACATATTCCAGGAAGGAGAATGGACCAGGCTGCTGTATATTTTTCCCACTGCTCTCAGCAAGCCATTCATCAGTAGTTATTATGCACCTACTGTGTAGGGCATAATTCTAAGTAGCTCTAGGCTGGAGCTGAGATCCAGTTGTGAGGTTTTAAGGAATTTCTACATCTGGTTGTTAAACACAGCCATTGCTAAACAGTAGATGATAGAAACCAACAATTAAATAATGCAGGTAAAAAGGAAAATTATAGATACTACAAATCATTGAGTATTTTACCAACTTTACTATTGTATATGCTCAAGAGGTGACTGAAGTCACTGCACTGTGTGCTGTGATGCAAATGCCACATATGGATATTGCTCATCATCCCTTTACAACTCTGCATGCGTTGAAACCATGTTCGTTGCTTGAAACTGGCCAAAAGTCTTCCCAGGTGGTCCAGTGGTTAAGAATTTGCCTTCCATTGTAGAGGATGTAGGTTCCATCCCTGATTGGGAAGCTAAGATCCTACATGACTTCAGACCAAAAAACCAAACATAAAACAGAAGCAATAGTGTAACAAATTCAACAGAGACTTTAAAAATGATCCACATTAAAAGAAAAAAAAGAAATAGGTCAAAGTGGGAATAGTTACACTACAAAATTTAGCAATGCTACAAATGGGCCCTCCCACACCCCTCCCCAGCTGACTGAAAAACACTTAACACACCACTGCTTCTAGGTGATGTATAAAGTCTGAGTTGAAAAGTAACTATAGCGTTTGGGGAGTGCAGCGTCCACGGGTTAGCTGGGGCAAAGGTGTCAGAATAGCACTTTGAATGCTAGTGCCGATTCATAATTAAAAGATAAGTCCAAGATAATTAAAAGGTAACCAAGAGAAACATCATGTGCTTTGGGCCAAGTACTATAATTAAGCTCAACATACACTTTACCAGCTGGAATAGAGTAGGAAGCAGGCACTGCTGTCTTCTGAATGCAGTGAAAAATGCAGTTGGGGAGGTTTCTGGTGGACTTTGTTACAAAGCAGATAGCTACCCTCTGTGTCAATAAAAATTAGAGAGATAGAAACAGTTTTATAAATCCAGAACGCCTGAGGTTCTGCTGTAAAATATGTCTCCCAACTTTTATTTGAGGTTGATACAAATGTCTCAGCCAGTTTACTTTTAATACTCTTGAATTAAAGACTCACAAGTTATTCGGCAATACTCTGGTGTTATAAATCACCCCTCATTTATAGGAAGGCAACTGGCATTAACTAAGCATCATCCATGTGCCAGACAACTTCTTAGATACTTGATATAGGCAATTTTCTTGCCCCCTGCACTCTGTAAGGGAGGGATGAACAGGGAAGAGAGAAAATGATACATAGTGGACACATACATATTCTCCATGTACATTGTCTGGAATCATTGCAACGAGTTGAAAAGTGATATTATTTATGCTCATTTTATAGTAACATTGAGCTTGGAAAGAAATTTAAAGAAACTTTCTAAATTTACATTGCAAGTAAGTGACAGGGCTAAGATTTTTTGAACATATATGGACTTTCTATTCAACATTTTTTTTTCTTTTTCATTAGGGTTTATTTCAGAATATTGAATATAGCTTTCTATGCTATACAGTGGGCCCTTATTGTTTATCCACTCTATATACAATAGCTTGCATCTGCTAATCCCAAACTCCCAATCCATCCTTCCTTCACCTTGTCTCCTTTAGGGCAACCACAAGTCTGTTCTTTATTTCTGTGACTGCTGAATGGATAAAGAAGGTGTGGTGTGTGTATGTATATGTATATACACATATATAGAATGGGATACTACTCAACCATTAAAAAGAATAATGCCATTTGCAGCACCAGGGATGGACCTAGAGATTATCGTACTAAGTGAAGTCAGTCAGAAAGAGAAAGACAAATACCATATAATATCATTTAGGTGTAGAATCTAAAATATAACACAAACAAAATTACGGGTCAACCAACATTTTTTTAAGTGTATATTACATGCTAGGGGATGCCCTGGATGCAGGAAAATGTTTACTGTTATGTCATCTCTCTACTTATAAAGTTTATACCATCTTGGGAGGGGAACATACATAATTATCACCACTTGTGTGAATATTATTATGAGGCCAACACACTAAGTTCATCAGAAGCCTACTCAGCATGGTCCTCAGAGCTCAATGCAGGCATCTGGGAGCACTCTAGATTAAGCTTAAAGGACAAACAGGAATTTGGCAGATGGGATGGAATGGAGTGGGTTAACAGCATTCTAGACAGAGGGGATAGTGTCTGCAAAGGACTGGAGTCAGGACGAACAAGGCAAGTCAATCATACTAAGAGCTAAAATACTTTCAATCCTTGTAATACATCTTGGAGGAGACTTATCTGTCATAAATGAGGTTGTTCAAGGTGATGAAGTGACTGGATCATGCATTTCTATATGATTACATGAAGTCTGGCTTTTTATCTTGAGGATAGTGCTCCAAACAAGGACACAATATTATCAGGCTCTTTTTTTATATATGTGTAACAAGTAGAAATCTGACTAGTAACTCTCCTTTTTTAAAGGAGAATTCATTTTTTTTCTTTTTTTGTAAGAACTGAATGGTTCATGGTCAAAATCTAAGTCTAATGCACCTCAGTTGATGCTGGTCTTTCTGTTTGTGTAATATTTCATGGGCTGTCTCTGGCTCTCCCCCAGTCTCATCTTTAGCTACTCTCATTTGGGGATTCAACATACCACCTGCTCAGAGAAGGCGATGGCACCCCACTCCAGTACTCTTGGGAAAATCCCATGGACGGAGGAGCCTGGTAGGCTGCAGTCCATGGGGTCCCTAAGAGTTGGATACGACTGAGCGTCTTCACTTTCACTTTCACTTTCATGCATTGGAGAAGGAAATGGCAACCCACTCCAGTGTTCTTGCCCGGAGAATCCCAGGGATGGGGGAGCCTCATGGGGTGCCATCTATGGGATCGTACAGAGTCAGACATGACGGAAGCGACTTGCAGCAGCAGCAGCAGCACACCACCTGCTTGGGGTATTTTCCAACATGAAGCATCACTTTCCTGAAGTTCACCAAGTGAGCTCTTGGCAGATTTTTTTAACAACAAAGGTTAGAACAGAACCAATAGCTGGAAGCATAGCTTTTATCAGATTGCAGGAATAGCAGTTAGAGGGGTTCAGAAGACTTTCCAAAGGATTCATTGAAGAATTAACCAAAGGAATTGTTGGCTTGGAGTGGGGGTAGGAACTTAGTGTTTAATGGGGACAGAGTTTCAGTTTAAGAAAGTGAAAAAATTTGGAAGAGAGATGATGATGAGAGTTGCACAGCAATGTGAATGTATTCAGTGCCACTGAACTGTACAGCTGAATATGGTTAAAAGAATATTGGAAAAGACTCTGATGCTGGGAAAGATTAAAGGCAAAGGGAGAAGAGGGTGGCAGAGGCTGAAGTGGTTAGATAGCATCACTGACTCAAGGGACATGAACCCGGGCAAACTCCGGGAGATAGTGGAGGACAGGGAAGTCTTGTGTCCTGCAATCCATGGGGTTGCAGAGTCGGACGCAACTTAGCAACTGAACAACAACAACAAAATAGTATATTTTATATTTTATGACTTTTACTACGATAAAGAAAAATGTTAAAAAAAGACAAAGTCAGCATGGAAAAATTTAATCCTAAAAAAAAAAAAAATCACATGGGCTGGAGATCATGAGATCTTATGATGATGTGAAAAACTTTATGACCTCTTTTGCTCTGTTTACTGTCCACTTTTCAGCCATAGAGGGATAGCAAGAGCCGTGTGAGTAGAGGAATAGGAAAGAGAGAGAGAGAAAATAAAAAACTAGATTCTTTCCATTTTTCTAATTAAGGAGAAAAGAGGCTTTAAACTAGTAATAATTAATATATTCAAACTATATTTAATCTCTGGAAGAGAATGATTTTTTAATCAAATTGAGAATATGATGACAATTAAAAATGACCATGGAACTTATCTATTTTCTATGAGTAATCATAAAATTTGTGGAACTGTTCGAGTTTTTATTAAATGGCAATTAGAAAAAAAAAGTCCTTACTGAATATATTTTTATGAGAAAGTAAGAAACAAAATAGAGTTATGTATTTATTATATTCTATTAATTGTATTCTTAAATTAGTCCTAAAATAGCCCTAAAATAGAATATTTGAACATCAAATTCAATGGGTTTAGTTTGAAGTGGGAAAAAAATGAAAAAAAGATGATAAATTCTGAGACACATAGCAGTCAGGTAAAACTTGAGACCTGAATTTTCTTCAAGTGATTATGTTGGAATAAAAAAAAAAGGAAAATACATAATTCATGCATGACTCACCAAGAGTGTATTAAAGATTAATCACAGAGGTCACAAACCAAAGATGCAGTGATTGGAATACTGATAAAGATGGAGAGTTTGAAGCTGTTTACCTTTTTTATACATCTTGCTTCATATACTCAGGACAACCCACCTTTGGTCCTTCTTTTCATAACTTGATTTCAAATGATTTTTGGAGTAGGTCTAGCCTCAGTATCTCCTGTAACTTTGCAGTGTTATCTTTGGAAAATTGAATCACCTTCTTAATCCTACCTCCAAGCCCACACCCTGCCCCATTTCAAAATAACCCAAACAAGATCTTCGTATCAGTTCCCCTGGCAACTCATTGTCCTTAGCCTTGCCTGACACACTGTTCCCTCACACTGTTCCTTTTACCGATGTATTTTCTCTCTCACTGTTGCGATTTCATTTCTCAAGACTCCACTTTCTATTCTTGTAACACTGTTCTCATTTACAATGAAATAGTTTGCTAATTTGTGTTATAACAGGGTCTTTCTGCTTATATTCCTAGACTGTAGGTTTCTTTGTGTAATTAAATGTAGGCAACAGGGTTAGACTTCTATTTATAAGCACTTCCTATATGGCTTCCCTGATAGTTCAGTTGGTAAAGAATCCACCTGCCAAAGACCCCGATTCAATTGCTGGGTCAGGAATGTCCACTAGAGAAGGGATAAACTATCCATTCCAGTATTCTTGGGCTTCCTTTGTGGCTCAGCTGGTAAAGAATCCGCCTGCAATGTGGGAGACTTGGGTTCCATCCCTGTGTTAGGAAGATATGGTGGAGAAGGGAAAGGCTACCCACTCCAGTATTCTGGTCTGAAATTTCCATGGAGTGTATAGTCCATGGGGTCACAAAGAGTTGGACACGACTTTCACTTTCATCTGTCAGGGACTAGGCTAGATGCCTTGCAAAATATCTTACTTCATCTTCAGAGTTACCCTATCATCTCCATTTTTTATGAGTTACCCAACTCAATAAATTAATCAACTCCTCCAAAGGGTTAATGCTGGGAAGGACATAAACTGAGCCATTTCTGACTCCATTACTGCGATGTCACTGCATACCGAGATCAGGAGTCAGAGTTTCTTCATTTTTCTGCCCAAAATTTGTGGTTTCTGAGTGCTGTCCGTGGATCATTGGCTCCGTCTATTTCTGTGTGTGCTTCCCTATCTACCTCTTCTGGTTATTTATGTCTACTTAGAATTTTCTTAAGATTTTACCCTACATATGAGTGTATAAGAGGAATTAACCATGAAGAATGGTGGGGAACCACCAGGGGCAGACACGATGGTATGAACAGACATGGATAGAGACTTGCTGCACTAATGACCAGCCAGTAAAACGACTTGCCAGTGTGGTGCCAGCAAGCTAATTCAAAGGGGGGACCACGCATTCAGCCCAAAGTGACGTGTTAGTCCCCCAGTTGTGTCTGACTTTGTGATCCCATGGACTGTAGCCTACCAGGCTTCTCTGTCCATAGGACTTCCCAGGCAAGAATACTGGAGTGGATAGCAATTCCCTTCTCAGGGGATCTTCCTGACCCAGGGATCAGGTCTTCATGTTTCTTCAGTTCAGTTCAGTCGCTCAGTTGTGTCAAACTCTTTGTGACCCCATGAATTGCAACATGCCAAGCCTCCTTGTCCATCACCAACTCCTGGAGATCACCCAAACTCATGTCCATCGAGTCGGTGATGCCATCCAGGCATCTCATCCTCTGTTGTCCCCCTCTGTTGTCCCCTTCTCCTCCTGCCTCCAATCCTTCCCAGCATCAGAGTCTTGGCGCTGTTAAGCCTGTAACTATGTAACAACGGCATTTTTGTCCATATTTTTAAAGCCTTGAGAGAAAATATGGTGCTAAAGTCATGGAACAAGGTAATGGCAGAGTTGACGTATGATCCCAGGTCTCTTGACATTCAGTTTAATCCGGCAGTCAGATTCTTTACCATCTGAGCCACCATACATCTAAACAATGAGGCACTGGGAAGGTAGGGCAGCCTCTGTAGCTGTGTCACAGGGCAAGCCCATCATCCAGGATGCTCCTGGAGAACTAAGCTCTGTTAAGATGGGCTGTGTTCTACTGGTCCCTGAAGCCTACAGCCCTATTAGCTGACCCTGCTAAACCATTCCACAGCTACCTTCATGTCGGAAGAGAGGATGGTAACTATTCAGCTTGTAAGCTTATGTAGATTTTCTGCAAATCACTTTTCTCTCTTGCATTATGCAAGATTACCCTTGGATTTGTTTTCTTGACCCTATCCCACCCCTGGTAAAGGAGGTCCTATTCAATAAATAGCTAGGTTATTTAAAAATTTTGTGTGTGTGTTAGTATACTGTATTGGTGTTTTTCTTTCTGGCTTACTTCACTCTGTATAATCAGCTCCAGTTTCATCCACCTCATTAGAACTGATTCAAATGGATTCTTTTTAATGGCTGAGTCATACTCCATTGTGTAGAAAAACACCAATAGAGTATACTAACACATATATATGGAATTTAGAAAGATGGTAATGATAACCCTGTATGCAAGACAGCAAAAGAGACACAGATGTGTAGAACAGTCTTTTGGACTCTGTGGGAAAGGGAGAGGGTGGGATGATTTGGGAGAATGGCATTGAAACATGTATAATATCATATAAGAAACGAATCGCCAGTCTAGGTTCGATGCAGGATACAGGATGCTTGGGGCTGGTGCACTGGGATGACCCAGAGAGATGGTATGGGGAGGGAGGTGGGAGGCGGGTTCAGGATAGGGAACACGTGTACACCCATGGCAGATTCTTGTTGATGTATGGCAAAACCAATAACAGTATTGTAAAGTAAAAGTAAAATTTTAAATAAATAAATAAATAAAAAAATTTTGAAGTTGACTATTTTTAAAGTCTTTCTGGTTTTTTGGCCCCAAGGCATGTAGGATCTTAGCTCCCCAACCAGGGATCAAACCCACACCTCTTTCATTGGAAGGTAGAGTCTTAACCACTAGAATGCCAGGGAGGTCCCTGGCTAGTTTTATTTTAAACTCTATTTTACTGGAAGGAAAATAGTAGAATCTCCCATCTCTATAACACCATGTTTCTTAAAGGGCCTTTATACCTGTAACTATGTGACAGTGTCATTTTTGTCCATATTTTTAGTTGAGGAAACTAAAGCCTTGAGAGAGAAGATGGTGCTAAAGTCATGGAACAAGGTAATGGCAGAGTTGACCTAGATCCCCGGTCTCTTGACATTCAGTTTAATATTCTTTGTGTTTCATCTTTGCTGATTGATTAAAAGAAAAAAAAAAAAAGAAATGGTACAAAGAATCATCCTGCTTGAGTTTTTGACAAGGCTTGTACCCTGTGGGGTTATTAGCTGGAAGCTCAACACCTGGGCTATTTTTGATCACTTGATGGTCCTGGTGACAAGAGTTGGAACAGTTCAGAATGAAACTGGTTAGGGGAACAGCAACTCTTTTTACATAAATCACAGCTTTGAACATTTTCAGCATTTGCCTGTACCAGGCACACACACGAGAGAATCACATGAAAGCTGGTGTTCTGTAAGCCCTCTCTGAACATATGCAAAAAGTGTTGACTCTAAAAGGACATTGCTTTTCAAATTGAAAGAAAAGCTCTGAAAAGAAGTTGGAAGGGCATTTTACTCATGTAGAAAGAATCCATTAAAAGTCTATTTCCTTATTTTCTCAGCATATTTGATGATAGTGTTCACATACTTAGTTTCAAATGAAGTACAGAAAGTTGCCACTTTACAGATCCACACACTGGAAGCTTTAGACCAGTGGACCTTCAGACCAACAGTAGCTCTGTTATTTGTGACTGTGAACGTCCTCGAGTTCCCTGATCCTCAGCAGTCACCTTTCTACTTAATATCTAACTGCACAATCTGAGCTTCTACGCTGTGGACCTGTAAGGGGCCCCATCTTTTGCTTTCACATCACCAGTTAGTTTTGTGGCATGGTTATAATGTGATATTTCTGCTCTACCATGAAACAGTCAAAAGCCATAAAACAGGTGCTTTGTGTCCCTGAGCCCCATGATTTTTCTGCTTATATATCCCCATTCCTGGTTTAGTTTGGATCTTCTCTATCATTAGTGATTTCTATTTCTAACTTTTCTTCAGATTACAGTACAGACAGATTAATTTTATTTTTCATGCTAGAGAGGTTTTGCAATTGTCTTATGCTATTTGTGCCTGTCTTTTGCAAATATAGCAAATCTTATTATTGTTAGTGGAGAAGACTTGATAATTGGGAATAGATCTTTAACTTGTTGAGATTATCTACATCAATTTCAACTCTCCCAGGCTTGATTGAGGGCTTATCTTCCTCACTATACAATCTCGCAAAGAAATAGAGGATCAGTGCAAAGAAATAGAGGAAAACAATAGAATAGTAAGGACTAGAGATCTCTTCAAGAAAATTATAGATACCAAGGGAACATTTCATGCAAAGATGGGCTCAATAAAGGACAGAAATGGTATGGACCTAACAGAAACAGAAGATATTAAAAAGAGGTGGCAACAATTCACAAAAGAACTATACAAAAGAGATCTTCATGACCCAGATAATCACAATGGTGTGATCACTCACCTAGAGCCAGACATCCTGGAATGTGAAATCAAGTGGGCCTTAGGAAGCATCACTAGGAACAAAGCCAGTGGAAGTGATGGAATTTCAGTTGAGCTTTTTCAAATCCTAAAAGATGATGCTGTGACTGTGCTGAACTCAATATGTCAGTAAATTTGGAAAACTCAGCAGTGGCCACAGGACTGGAAAATGTCCGTTTTCATTCCAATTCCAAAGAAAGGAAATGCAAAAGAATGCTCAAACTACTGCACAATTGCACTCATCTCACATGCTAGTAAAGTAATGCTCAAACTTCTCCAAACCAGTTCCAGCAATACGTGAACCGTGAACTTCCAGATGTTCAAACTGGTTTTATAAAAGGCAGAGGAACCAGAGATCAAATTGCCAACATCCGCTGGACCATCGAAAAAGCAAGAGAGTTCCAGAAAAACATCTATTTCTGCTTTATTGACAATGCCAAAACCTTTGACTGTGTGGATCACAATAAACTGTGGAAAATTCTGAAAGAGATGAGAATACCAGATCACTTGACCTGCCTCTTGAGAAACCTATATGCAGGTCAGGAAGCAACAGTTAGAACTGGACATGGAACAACAGACTGGTTCCAAATAGGAAAAGGAGTACATCAAGGCTGTATATTGTCACCCTGCTTATTTAATTATATGCAGAATACATCATGAGAAACACTGAGCTGGATGAAGCACAAGCTGGAATCAAGATTGCCAGGAGAAATATCAGTAACCTCAGATATGTAGATGATACCACCCTTATGGCAGAAAGTGAAGAAGAACTAAAGAACCTCTTGATGAAAGTGAAAGAGGAGAGTTAAAAAGTTGGCTTAAAGCTTAACATTCAGAAAACTAAGATCATGGCATCCAGTCCCATCACTTCATAGCAAATATATGGGAAAACAGTGGAAACAGTGTCAGACTTTATTTTTCTGGGCTCCAAAATCACTGCCGATGGTAATTGCAGCCATGAAATTAAAAGATGGTTACTCCTTGGAAGGAAAGTTATGACCAACCTAGACAGTATATTAAAAAGCAGAGACATTACTATGCCAACAAAGGTTTGTCTAGTCAAGGCTATGGTTTTTCCTGTGGTCATGTATGCATGTGATAGTTGGACTTTAAAGAAAGCAGAGCACCAAAGAATTGATGCTTTTGAACTGTGGTGTTGGAGGAGACTCCTGAGAGTCCCTTGGACTGCAAGGAGATCCAACCAGTCCATCTAAAGGAAATCAGTCCTGGATGTTAATTGAAAGGACTGATGTTGAAGCTGAAACGCCAATATATTGGCCACCTGATGTGAAGAGCTGACTCATTTGAAAAGACCCTGATGTTGGGAAAGATTGAAGGCAGGAGAAGGTGACAACAGATGATGAGATAGCTGGATGGCATCACCAACTCAATGGACATGGGTTTGGGTGGGCTCTGGGAGTTGGTGATGGACAGGGAGGCCTGGCACGCTGCAGTTCATGGGGTAACAAAGAGTTGGACACAATTGAGCAACTGTACTGAACTGAACTGAACTACAATGTTGGGTTGCATCTCAATTTTACCTACTTTTTCCCCCATCTGGAATTAATTTTATACTCTGATTTTTGTTTCCCCTATAACATTTTTCTGTAAATAGCTTGATGGTCACTAGCTTTAATTGAGACAAGTTTACTAATTTCAGTTCTCTGGCTCTGTGTCAGTCAAGATTCAATCAAGAGGAAATAACTGCATAGTATTTGGTACCAATAAATTTAATATAAAGAATTGTTATTGCTAAATAGAAGGAGGAAACCATAAAGAGGCAAGAGTTAAAGGAATACTAAAACATGGAGATGATAAACGTGGGAGGCGGTGAAGAGTTACTTTCTAAGACTAGGATTCACACCCCACAGGAGAAGGCATAGTTGTTGGGAATACACTTTTTTGCATATGCAAGCATTCTCTATGTTTCTCTGGGGCCATCACTGCTCAATAGTCACTGGACAAGCAGAAAACACTTCTCCTGGGTGCAGGAAAGCCAAGGCTTGGGAACCAACTGCTGGGTTGCTTGCAAGGGTCCCTAGAAATTTATCTACAGGGAGCCACTGAGACCCACAGAGAAAACTTTCATCTTGATAGTTCAGCCCCAAGTTAATTTTGCTTATCTTAACATCCCTGTTCCTTTACTAATACTTTCCACAGGTGCTAGAAGGAGTCTCTCTATTCATCATCCATAGTCTCTCTCTGTTTCATTGTGAACCATTTTAAGAAATGTTCATCATTTTTTTTTTTTTTTAACAGAGGGTAAAGAAATAGAAGATAAACATGCTGTGGGAAATGTCTGCTTCACTCATTCAAAGTAGCTGGGAATGGCTAAAGCAAAGATTTGATCTTCTGAGAGCAATAAAAGCTCTATCTTTAGTCATTCCACTTTGGCCCATGAGAATTCGCTGTAGTCAACTAACCAAGAAGCATTTACTTTTGTAGAATCATGAAATATGGTTTTCTTGCTGTTTAGGGCAAGGGGGAAATAAAGATGTCAACCAACTAATTTAACCAAATCTGTCAGCCTTCAGAGCCTGCACTCTTCCCTAAATGCACAGCTAGAATTTAATTTTTAAATCAAGAATTACACATTAGGAGGATAATGATTTCCCCTTTTCCTTCCCTCTCCCTGTCAAGATATCTCTAGGTCTTTATTTATACTTTATTTCCTGTTATCACAGAAGTGATACTGCCTATGGAATCTTATCAGGCTTATTGGATTGGGTTTAGGGTCATTATTGGCAAGCATCTAGCTGTTTTGTTTTGAACAAATCAATTTATGTCTCTAAATCTATTAAGTGGGGAACTTATATATAATTCTCCGGCAACAGTTATTGTCACATATTGTTAAGAGATAGTCTTTATTTCCCATGCTAATGTCTACCAGGAACCCCAGAATCTTTAACTACAGCATAAAGGAAGGAGGTTGGGTTGAAAGATTTCTATTTTATACACGAAGTAGTAGAAAATTAACTCTAAGCAAACTGAAAATTATATTCCTAATCCTAAAGCAACTACCAAAAATGCAATAAAAAGTATAGTTAACAGTCAAATAGATAAATTAGACTGGACCTATGAAAATATTCAAATACATATGAAGGCAGAAAGGAGGAACTGAGAAACAAAATCAAGATCACTAACAATAAAATTAAAACATGAATTCAGCCTTATCAGTGATACAAATAGATTAAATAGTCCAGAAAGAAAACATTTACATGAGAAAAAAAAAAACAACCCTCAATGCCCAGATTGTTTATCTGATGAATTCCTTCAGTTTATCCTCCTCTTAAAAAGTGGAAAATGAGGGAACAGTTCTGGACTCATTTTAAGAGGCCAATTAATTCTGATGATAACACATACATTATAAACAAAACACAAGAAAGAAAATAAAGAAAAACAAGGCAAACGTCTTTCACAAATGCACTTTACAAAAATCCTACAAAATAGCAAATAAAAAACATCAGGTTTATTATCTGTATACAAAACGGATAGTAAATCAAGACCAGAAGAGTTTCTCATAGGAATGTTGCTTTAACTTTTGAATAATTAGTTTAATTAATCATCTTAACAGAATAAAAGATCTGTTGTAAGACCAACATCAAGATAAAAAAATAACTAAAAAAATGCAAAACAAACAAAAAACACAAAATCTCAGCAAAGTAGGAATAAGAGGGAAGTTCCTCAGTCTAATAAAAGATATCTACAAAAAAGCTACAGCTAACATCAAACTCAATGGATATTCTATTTTTTCCTAAAAATAGCATCCGTTCTTAATATTCCTTTCCCTCAATTTTATGCCCTTTCCATTAATGTCTCCTTTTTTACTAAAGAAGTCTCTCAAAATGTTAGTTTATATATTTTGTCTCTGTTTTCATTATTTTCCCTCTTCTCAGCTCCTTGAAGTCTAACATCTTTGCCCCTCGGTTCATGCTGGAGAACCTGTCTAATTCTCCATAGCATTTATTTTTCTCATGCTTGACAATCTCTAGGTACTGGCTGCTCCTTCTCACTTGCCCTTGGCTCTGGAATTATCTAGGCAGGTTCTGGGGTTTTACTTTTCTGAGCTCTAGCCATACCTCCACATCCTTGTCATGAAACTTTTTCTAACCAAAAGGAAGGGAAAGCTCAGTAAGATCAAACTGACTCATCTAGTTGAAGCTGTGGTTGTGTGATGTCAAGCAATTAGACAAACAGGGTTTCTTTCTATTGATTTGAACTCTCCCCGTTCTTTCCTCCTACCTAGTTGATATTCCGTCTAGATTTTTATCTAGATCTGTTGTTCTTCAGTTTCTAAGTCCTGTCCAATCGCTTTGCAACCCCATGGACTGCAGCCCACAGGGCTCCTCTTGAGTATAGGATTTCCCAGGCAAGAATACTGGAGTCAGTTGCCATTTGCTACTCCAGGGGATCTTCCTGACTCAGTGATCAAAGAGACTCAGTCTCTTGCATCTCCTGAACTGAATTCTTTACCACTGTGCCACCTGTGAAGCCCATTCAGTGGCTATGATATGTTTGTCGTTATACTTGATAAACTAGTTATTCAGAAAGGGACTATCTATCTACCTGTCTTTCTGTCAGCATTTCTGCCTTTCCTTGTCTTGATGGCTTCTTCTTAAGGACTGCTGGCTTACCTGATTCTCACCAGTTCCTGAATTACTTGGATTCCCTGCTTCTCACTTGCTTACTCCTCTGTTAGTGAACACCAGCTCGGCCTATTTGTTCCCACAGCCTGCCTTGATATTCTGACCCACATACTTTGGAATAGTTCTTATCAACTCAAAGGCTCTTTCTCACCTTCAAGGTCATGGTTTTTTTGGAGGCACTTGTTTAAAAGCTTCAGGAGAAGGAGCTGGCACCTGAGACACTCAGAGCCACTTTCCCAGACCTCCTGTTTCCTCACTTGCAGTTGCAGCAGTATGGCACGTACACCCTTTAAAGCACTATCTCAGCCCAAATGAGGAATCCGATCCCATATGTCGAAATCTCACTAGCTCAGCACGTAGACCTTGCATATCTAATTAAGATGAAGCTCTTGGGACTGGTATGAGCATCTCAGAGTTTCAGGAGCTCAGCCAGTGAGTGGGAAGTGAGTGATAGAAAGTTGATATTGTTAATGATAAAGGACAGAGCCTTTAAGAGCATCTGAGGAGCTCAGTCTTAAAAGGCCTTCTTTTCTAATATTTTGTTTTATAAGTAGAGGTTTTAATTATAATAAAGTTAATTGTTTAACATTTAAATCTTCATTTGAATGAATCTTATTGAATGTGGAAACATTCTGGGAGTTTTCTTTTTCTCTACTCTCTCAGAAGGCTATCCACGGCATCAGAAAAATAAATAAAAACCACACCAGGTCTATTCCCTGGTGGCTCAGATGGTACAGCATCTGCCTGCAATGCTGGAGATCCAGGTTCAGTCCCTGGGTCAGGAAAATCCCCTGGAGAAGGAAGTGGCAACCCACCCAGTACTCTTGCCTGGAAAATTCCGTGGATGGAGAAGCCTGGTGTGGGCTACAGTCCATGAAGTCGCAAGAGTCGGACACGACTGAGTGACTTCACACACACACACCAAGCAAACCTGAGGATTTGTGATCCTCTGAAGTACAGAAGCCCTACAAACAACATATTAGAGTTGTGCTTATATATATATTTCTAGTAATAAAAATAACTAAAACCTACAAGACTCTACCAGTAACATAAGCTTGAGCAAGTGCTGATTTTTTTTTTTTTGTCTTCAGTTTCCTCATCTATAAAATGACACAATAACATTACTGCCATATAGGAATGCTATGAGAAGTAAAGTAGTTCACATATGTAAGTACTTAGAATACTGTCTGCTATTTTCCTGCTTTCTTTTATTTACAAGTCTGGCATTTCTCATCAGGGTGTCAGACTCATCAAATATGTTCTTTTTGGCTTGCCTCTGACCCTGGCAGGAGGCCTTTATACAGACAACAAATCGTCCTTCAGGAAAATGTGCACAAATCGTCAATTAGAATTTGCAGTGGATCTTCCCTGCTGTGGACCCGAGCCTGTGTTCTGTCTTTAGTTGGAGCATATGTTTTGCTTCTCATGGGCTTTCAAACCCCCAGATGCCCAAGGAACATTCAAACAATTAGTTCCCTTTCTTTTCTTGGGTGGTTGTGTAATAAATATACTGTAGCTAATAAGCACTGAGTAGAGATCCACCAGACATGGCACTGCCAATAAGTCTTTACTTTGACTCTTTCAGAACTTCATTTCCTCTAATGTGAAACTGAGAGTCCATGTCATGCATTTACAGAAAGGCTTTGAGTATCAAATGCAATCATAACACAGATGCAATTTAAAAATAGTAATGTTTTGTATAAAACTGAAAGAAAGTGAAAGTGAAGTCGCTCAGTTGTGTCCGACTCTTTGCGACCCCATGGACTGTAGCCTACCAGGTTCCTCCCTCCATGGGATTCTCCAGGCAAGAGTACTGGAGTGGGTTATCATTTCCTTCTCCAGGGATCATCCCGACCCAGGGATCAAACCCAGGTCACCCACATTCCAGGGAGACGCTTTAACCTCTGAGCTACCAGGGTAAAACTGAAAGCTGATAATAATTATTGGTAACACTGTAAACTGTTATTATTACAAATAAAGGCCTTCCTTGGTGACTCAGATGGTAAAGACTCCACCTAAAATGCAGGAGGCCTTCAATCCCTGTGTTGGAAAGATCCCCTGGTGAAGGGAATGGCTACCCATTCGAGTATACTTGCCTGGAGAATTCCATGGAAAGAGGAGCCTGGCAGGCTATAGTCCATGGGATTACACAGAGTTAGATATGACTGAGTGATTAACACATCCATATATACATACATTACAATTAAAAGCAGAACACACATTACCCAATCTATACTGAGGGTGCCTATAAATTGGATCTTTTCCAAGTCTGGGACAGAGTGTGATGGAAGGATGTTAGTTTCTGAATTAAACTCTGCCACAGAGACAGTAGAGCTAAGACCACAATGAAAACATATGGATCATGGTGTCCTGATCCTTCCAAGAGAGGTAGAAGCTAGAAGTACTCATTATGCACTTCTCTGGAGGGAATTCTGATCAACTGTTCCCCTACAGCAATAAAAGGTAAAGTTGGGTCCTGAGAGGAACACCAAAGTTTGTGGAAACTGAGATTTTTTACTGTGATCCTAAGGACAGGAACAATCTGCTACCATGTGGGGTCAAGACTGGATGACTGAGCCCTTTCAAACTGTTACAGTTTTGGATGCAGTAAGTTTATAACTGTGGAACACCAGTGACCACAGCTAGTACTTAGGTGCCACTTTATGTACCGAAAGCTGTTTTGAGAACTTTGCACATTACTCCTTCAAACCACACAACAACCCTATGAGTCAGGTACTACTAGGATCTCATTTATAAATGAGGAAGTGGATGCACAGAGAAGTTAAGAAACTCACCCAAGGAACATAGTCATCAGCAATAGGGCCAGAATTTGAATCCAGGTGGATTGCCTCAGAGTCACAGTCTTCACCATACTTTCCAGTCTTGAGGTCAAAACAGAATCTTTCCATCCAAACTAACTTCACCTCTCCTTTTTCTACTTCTTTGCTCAAAGCAAATGTAGATTAGATCATCCTCAAAGAAGGCCATTTCCCTAAGAACATGCTGCTTTCAGTTCTGATGTTATCACAATGTTCCAGAAGTACATCCTTCCAAAACAGCAGCTTCAACCATTAATCAACAGATAGTGAGCCCTGGCTTTCTCAGTAACTGGATTAGGAAGAGAGGAATAAACAGGAAATGTGAATGCTTCTCACGACTCACACATCCATAATGGTAGAAAGGAAAAGTACAATTACAGTAGAGAATTAGTGGTACTTATCACCAAAAAAAAAAAAAAAAATCATGTTTTTACTATCATAAAGACCTCAAGTCCATAGCACTCTGCCACTCATGGAAATGGAAGTGAATTTACCCACAAGCATTTTCCCTTTGGCAAGTCTATCTAGTGTGAATGACTGTACTTTGGAGTCATGAACTGGTCCTGGAGAGTTCATCCTTGAGATTCAAGGAAGCCCCAAGTGAAATTATTGTTCAAAAATTGAAGAGAGCATTATCTAAATGAGTCTTATCCCTAGCAAACTAATCAAAGTGATCCCCCAAAGGGCACTATATGTTGCCTTTGTAACTTAAGACAAATTTGAGAAACTTCAAGCCATCGACTGTGTGGATCACAACAAATTGTGGAAAATTCTGAAAGAGATGGGAGTATCAGACCACCTCACCTGCCTCTTGAGAAATCTGTATGCAGGTCAGAAGCAACAGTTAGAACTGGACATGGAACAACAGACTGGTTGCAAATTGGGAAAGGAGTGTATCAAGGCTATCTATAGTCACCCTGCTTATTTAACTTTCATGCAGAGTACATCATGCAAAATGCAAGGCTGGATGAAGCACAAGCTGGAATCAAGATTTCCAGGAGAAATATCAATAACCTCAGATATGTAGATGACATCACCCTTATGGAAGAAAGCTAAGAGGAACTAAAGGGCCTCCTGATGAAAGTGAAAGAAGAGAGTGAAAAAGCTGGCTTAAAACTCAACATTCAAAAAACACAGATCATGGCATCTGGTCCTATCACTTCATGGCAAATAGATGGGGGAAGAGTGGAAACAGTTTTTTGGTGGGGAGTGGGGCTCCAAAATCACTGCAGATGGTGACTACAGCCATGAAATTAAAAGGCACTTCCTCCTTGGTAGAAAAGCTATGACCAACCTAGACAGCATATTAAAAAGCAGAGACATTACTTTGCCAACAAAAGTCCATCTAAGTCAAAGCTACTGTTTTTCCAGTAGTTATGTATGAATTTGAGAGTTGGACTATAGAGAAACCTGAGTGCTGAAGAATTGATGCTTTTGAAATGTGGTGTTGAAGACTCTTGAGAGTCTCTTGGACTGCAAGGAGATCCAACCAACGAATCCTAAAGGAAATCAGTCCTGAATATTCATTGGAAGGACTGATGCTGAAGCTGAAGCTCCAATACTTTGGCCACTTGATGCAAAGAACTGACTCATTGGAAGAGACGCTGATACTGGGAAAGTTTGAAGGGGAGTGGTGAAAGGGATGACAGAGGATGAGATGGTTGGATGGCATCACTGATGCAATGGACACGAGTTTGAGCAAGCTCAGGGAGTTAGTGATGGACAGGGAAGCCTAGTGTGCTGCAGTCCATGGGGTTGCAAGAGTTTGACATGGCTGAGCTACTGAACTGAACTGAGATACTCCAGACCCAACAATCTACATTAGGAATAGTCAGAGAATCACAGAACTTATATCTCTGCTGGATTTCCAAGTTGACCTCATTTCGTATCAATGAAAGCATGCTGGTAATTTATATATTCTCTGTTTGAGGTGGTTTAATATCTAAGAGATGACTTTTTTGTAACTGTTCCTGGATATACTTAAGTTTTAGAAATTAGTATATTATAGGAGGCAATATATTTCTCTCTCTAACATCTAACTCTCAGACTCTGAGTCTTCTTGGATTGAAATAAATACCTTTCCATTTTCCTTCCTTCTCATTTTTATACTCCCCACCTTCCAAATCAACATTTGACTTATTAAGATACGAATTTATACATTCATTTAACACACAGGTATACATGTGTTAAAAGTCTATATAGTTAGCATGGATGGAAGTGGAAGATGGGCAGAGTCTTGCTTCCTCCAGGGAATTTAACAGCTTTATATTTGATTCTGATTTTTTTTTTTTTTAAGGCAAGGAAAGTATTGAAAGGGTGGAAAATGTCACAAGTGTCAGACAAAATAGAGAAGTCTGAGTGACATGCCATGGGTGAAAGTGGATGGGGAAGGACTCTGGGGATTTAGAAGGATAGTGGATCCCCCCCCCACCCCGAGTTCTGTACCATTGTCGTAGACCTTTTTGGAAGCTGAGGAATAGTCCTTTTGTTCTCATCACAAAAATGTGTATTTTAGCCTTTGTCTGACTATAGCGTTCACAAACTTGTCCAAATGCCATGACCTTAATCACAGAATATTCTACCTCAATATTTTATCTCCTGACTGGATGATTTGGCTATAAGGCACTTGGGCCTAGGGTACCTTAGGTGGTACCTAGGCTACCTCCAATATGGAGGATAGAAGTTTTTTTATTCATAGTGAAGTCACATACCCAAAATGGGACAACCAAAATGACTCTTGAAATTCATTGCTTCACTTGAATCTCAGTTTTCCACTCCTGGCTTCTTTGTTCTTGGCCAGAAATCTCCAACTTCATTCTGGATTTTGCTCAGTTCAAGTACTGAATCTAAGAACAAACACACACACTCCCACCCCAACCCCCGAGGAATGTAGTTATACTTCAGATTCTCAATTTTCTTTAAAACAAATAGCAACATTATTTCAGTATTGGCTTTCAGTATTTGATAGTTTTCTTAAGTAATGACTATTTATAGAATTAGCACCTAGTATGATATGGTGAATCCATCACTCTGGTATTTAATGCATGATTTTTTTTTTTAATTTGGAAAAGTTACAATTGGTTCTATTGTTCCTTGATGGAATTATATAACACAAAGCTTTTGACCCCTTCAGTTGGTTCCACCTTTCTAATTGAGGGATTTCTGCTTCTCACCCAGTTCATCCCTTTCTCAATTTGGCATTTTTACAACTGGAGTGAAGATAGGAATTACTGTTTTGGTGTACTGCATCTACAACTTGCTCATAACATAATTAATCAGGCAGAAGGAAAGGTCAGATGATTTAAGGCTTGCAATTTGGGTACCTAAGTGCTCTAAGTTGAATCCCCTAAATTGCACCGGTCCTTATTTATTACTTATTAAGCCTTGACATGAATGAGGCATCAAATGACATCTTTTAAAGCTTAGGATCTCCTGTAGTGAAAGGTCTGGGGATTCACAAACAAAATGAGTAAAATGAAAATACACCTGGATATTCCACATCAGCAGCAGCATAGGTCCAGTGACTAGATGGCAGTGTCTCCAGGAAGGTTTTTCTGAATTTGCCCTCTTTATCTCATCCTCACTGTCACTGTCTTCAATCAAGACTTTTCATTTCTTAGATTGGTAAGAAATACCAATACTCCCTTTCTTCTGTGTCACTGTCCATTTAACTTTCATATTGCTATCAAATGTTTTGAAATTCCAATTCTAATGACTCGCTTACTTCTTAAAGCGATTGAATGGTTGTTTCCTTCACAGTAAAGTTCAAACCCTTAGTAGAACACAGTATAAAGTGAAAGTGAAGTCACTCAGTCATATCCGACTCTTTGCAACCCCATGGACTGTAGCCTACCAGGCTCACAATATAGCGATATTTTATTTCCTAATGGGCATTTGAAACTAATCACATCGTGTCCCTTTAAGCATCTTGAATTCTAGCCATGCTGAAGTAGTCCTCAAACATCCCAGTCTCCTTGTGTCTCTGTGCTTTATGTATGCTGTAGCTCAGCTACTTCAAAATACCTAATCCCCCCTTTCCTTACCTAAATGCTGTGGATCCTTATTGATGCAATTTAAAATGGATTGTTTTCTTGTTTTCTCCTTCTGAAAGGTCATTATTAATGTATAGGAAAGCAATGGATTTCTGTATATAAATCATGTATCCTGTAGCTTTAATGAATTAATATATTAGTTCTAATAGTTCTTTCCCATTCTGTTGTTTTCTCTGTTTCTTTGCATTGATCGCTGAGGATGGCTTTCTTATCTCTCCTTGCTATTCTTTGGAACTCTGCATTCAGATGCTTATATCTTTCCTTTTCTCCTTTGCTTTTCACTTCTCTTCTTTTCACAGCTATTTGTAAGGCCTCCTCAGACAGCCATTTTGCCTTTTGCATTTCTTTTCCACGGGGATGGTCTTGATCCTTGTCTCCTGTACAATGTCACAAACCTCCATCCATAGTTCATCAGGCCATCTGTCTATCAGATCTAGTCCCTTAAATCTATTTCTCACTTCCACTGTATAATCATAAGGGCTTTGATTTAGATCATCCCTGAATGGTCTAGTGGCTTTCTCCACTTTCTTCAACTTAAGTCTGCATTTGGCAACAAGGAGTTCATGATCAGAGCCACAGTCAGCTCCCAGTCTTACTTTTGCTGATTGTATCGAGCTTCTCCATCTTTGGCTGCAAAGAATATAATCAATCTGATTTCAGTGTTGACCATCTGGTGATGTCCATGTGTAGAGTCTTCTCTTGTGTTGTTGGAAGAGGGTGTTGCTATGATGAGTGCATTCTCTTGGCAAAACTCTATTAGTTTTTGCCCTGCTTCATTCCGTACTCCAAGAGCAAATTTGCCTGTTACTCAAGGTGTTTCTTGACTTCCTACATTTGCATTCCAGTCCCCTATAAAGAAAAGGACATTTTTTTTTTTGGATGTTAGTTCTAAAAGGTCTTGTAGGTCTTCATAGAAATGTTCAACTTCAGCTTCTTCAGCATTGCTGGTTGGGGAATAAGCTTGGATTAACGTGATATTGAATGGTTTGCCTTGGAAACGGACAGAGATCATTCTGTCATTTTTGAGATGGCATCCAAGTACTGGATTTAAGACTCTTTTGAGTCCGACCATGATGGCTACTCCATTCCTTGTTAGGGATCCCTGCCCACAGTAGTAGATATAATGGTCATCTGAGTTAAATTCACCCATTCCAGTCCATTTTAGTTCACTGATTCCTAGAATGTCAATGTTCACTCTTGCCATCTCCTGTTTCACCACTTCCAATTTGCCTTGATTCATGGACCTGACATTCCAGATTCCTATGCAATATTCCTATTACAGCATCAGACCTTGCTTCTGTCACCAGTGACATCCACAACTGGGTATTGTTTTGATTTGGCTCCATCCTTTCATTCTTTCTGGAGTTATTTCTCCGTTGATCTTCTGTAGCATATTGGGCACCTATCAACACAGGGAGTTCCCCTATCAGTATCCTATCACTTTGCCTTTTCATACTGTTCATGGGGTTCTCAAGGCAAAAAAACTGAAGTGGTTTGCCATTCCCTTCTCCAGTGGACCACATTCAGTCTTTCTTGGAGACTAGAGATCTCTTCAAGAAAATTAGAGATACCAAGGGAATATTTCATGCAAAGATGGGCTCAATAAAGGACAGGAATGGTATGGACCTAACAGAAACAGAAGATATTAAGAAGAGGTGGCAAGAATACACTGAAGAACTGTACAAAAAAGATCTTCATGGCCCAGATAATCACAGTGGTGTGATCTCTCACCTAGAGNCTGCTTATTTAACTTCTATGCAGAGTACATCATGAGAAACGCTGGTCTGGAAGAAGCACAAGCTGGAATCAAGATTGCCAGGAGAAATATCAATCACCTCAGATACGCAGATGACACCACCCTTATGGCAGAAAGTGAAGAGGAACTAAAGAGCCTCCTGATGAAAGTAAAAGAGGAGAGCGAAAAAGTTGGCTTAAAGCTCAACATTCAGAAAACGAAGATCATGGCATCTGGTCCCATCACTTCATGGCATATAGATGGGGAAACATGTCCGACTTTATTTTTGGGGGCTCCAAAATCACTGCAGATGGTGACTGCAGCTCTGAAATTAAAAGACGCTTACTCCTTGGAAGGAAAGTTATGACCAACCTAGATAGCATATTCAAAAGCAGAGATATTACTTTGCCAACAAAGGTCCGTCTAGTCAAGGCTATGGTTTTTCCAGTGGTCATGTATGGATGTGAGAGTTGGACTGTGAAGAAAGCTGAGAGTCGAAGAATTGGAGAAGAATCTTAAGAGTCCCTTGGACTGCAAGGAGATCCAACCAGCTCATCCTAAATATCAGTCTGGAATATTCTTTGGAAAGACTGATGCTGAAGCTGAAACTCCAATGCTTTGACCACCTCATGCAAAGAGCTGACTCATTGGAAAATACCCTGATGCTGGGAGGGATTGGGGGCATAGGAGAAGCAGACAACGACAGAGGATGAGATGGCTGGATGGCATCAACAACTCGATGGACATTAGTTTGAGTGAAATCTGGGAGTTGGCGATGGACAGGGAGGCTTGGTGTGCTGTGATTCATGGGGTCTCAAAGAGTCAGACACGACTGAACGTCTGAACTGAACTGAATAGTTCTTTCATGGAGACCTTAGAGTTTTCTATATATATTGTCACATAACCTACAAATAACAAGAGTTTTACTTCCTTCTCTTCCAATTTGGATGCCTTTTATTTCTTCTTCTCCAATTGCTGTGGTTAAGTCTTCCAATACTGTTACATAGAATTAGCAAGAGTGGGAATTTTTGTTTTGTTCCTGATTCTAAAGGAAAGACTTTCAGGTTTTCATCACTGAGAATGACGTTAAGCTCTATCTTTGTCATCAGTTCAGTTCAGTCACTCAGTCATGACAAACTCTTTGTGACCCCATGGACTGCAGCACGCCAGGCTTCCCTGTCCATTATCAACTCCTGGAGCTTATTCAAACTCACATCCATCGAGTCAGTGATGCCATCCAATCCATATCTGAAATAATTGATTTTTCTCCTGGCAGTCTTGATTCCAGCTTGTGCTTCATCCAGCCCAGCATTTCACATGATGTACTCTGCATATAAGTTGTATAAGCAGGTGACGATATACAGCCTTGACATACTCTTTTCCCAATTTCAAACCAGTCTTCTGTTCCATGTCCAGTTCTAACTGTTGCATGTTGACCTGCATACAGGTTTCTCAGGATGCAGGTCAGATGATCTGGTATTCCCATCTCTTTAAGAATTTTTCATAGCTTTTTGTGATATACACAAAGGCCTTGGTATAGTCAATAAAGCAGAAATAGATGTTTTTCTAGACCTCTCTTGCTTTTTTGATGATCCAACATATGTTGGCAATTTAATCTCTGGTTCCTCTGCTTTTTCTAAGTCCAGCTTGAACGTTTGGAAGTTCATGGTTCATGTACTATTGAAGCCTGGCTTGAAGAATTTTGAGCATTGCTTTGCTAGCATGTGAGATGAGTACATTTGTATGGTAGTTTGAACATTCTTTGGCATTGCCTCTCTTTGGGATTGGGATGAAAACTGACTTTTTCCAGTCCTCTGGCCACTGCTGAGATTTCCAAATTTGCTATTTGGAAATAGCAAATTTGGAATGCAGCACTTTCATAGCATCATCTTTCAGGATTTGAAATGGCTCAACTGGAATTCCATCACCTCCACTAGCTTTGTTCATAGTGATGCTTCCTAAGGCCCACTTGACTTTGCATTCCAGGATATCTGGCTCTAGGTGAGTGATCACACCATCATGATTATCTGGGTCATGAAGATCTTTTTTCTTTTTACAGTTCTTCTGAGTATTCTTGCCACCTCTTCTTAATATCTTCTGCTTCTGTTAGGTCCATACCATTTCTGTCATAAATGTCAAAGGGTTCGTCTTTGTCATAAATGCCGTTCTGAGATATTTTCTCTATATATCAAAATTGATGTGAGTTTCTGTCACGACTGAGTGTTGAATTTTTTTTCAAATGCTGTTTCTATGTCTATTGTTATGATCATGTGAGGAAATACATCTTTTATTTATAATTGCTACTGGCAGATTTTGGATTGGCCAAACAGTTCATTTGGTCTTTTCCATTACCTCTTATAGGAAAATCCAAATGAACTTTCTGGCCCACCCAATAAATATGTTGATCATAATGTAGTGATGTTAACCAGAATTGAGCTAAACATAGTCTTTAATTTGTAGACATATATAATTTATGAAATGTTTTCATTTAAATTTTCTCATTTGATACCAGCAACTGTCCTATGGTAAATAATATCCTTTTCTAGGCTTTAATTATACTCTCCTTTTCATCTGGGAAACAAGAACTCAGAAACAATAAGGAATTGTATAGTATTTATGTTTTTACCATAATCTTTTGATACCTAATGCACATTTCCATTTTCAAAGATGTTGCAATATAGCATTAACTGTACTAATAGGAAGTAAATAGTA
>SJYQ01001840.1:175105-197149 GCA_006410935.1 Redunca redunca | reverse complement strand
AACAAAATGACCTCAACTGTTTCACCTCAGCTATTTCTAAGCATGTCATTATAAAATTTACTTACAGAACTTGGATAACTAAAGCTAGTCAGGCTCATATAGCAGAGAAAAGCCCAAATCCATAGCAACAGTAATCTAACAGAGTGGTTACAGGATCAAGGATGGGCTCAAAAGTCATCCTGCCTGAGATTGAAGTCCTAGATTCATCAACTGCAAACAGACCAACTTCTACCCTATTTATGTCTTGATTTATTCAACTGAAAGAGAGAGTAGACTATCTTCAAAATAAAGTTACTGTGAGGATTGAAACAAAATTATAAAGCACATAAAGCAGTATCTGATATATTGATAACTTTCAACATATACTATTACTTAATAATAATAAAAACACCTGTGTCAGTAACATTTACCTATGTACCAGGCTTCCCAGGTGGCACTAATGGTAAAGAACCCACATGTCAAGAGATGCAGGTTTGATCCCTGGGTCAGAAAGATCCCCTGGAGGAGGACATAGCAACCCACTCCAATATTCTTGCCTGGAGAATCCTATGAAGAGCAGAGCCTGGCGGGCTACAGCCCATAGAGTTGCACAGAGTCAGACACGACTGAAGTGACTTGGTGCACACACATGTACTAGGAGCTCTTCTAAATTTTTTACACATACACACATATATATGTGTATATACATACATATATATATGCTGAAGTTATTTATTAAATAAATTTATTTATTTTAGTTCAGTTCAGTTCAGTCGCTCAGTCATGTCCGACTCTTTGCGACCCCATGAATCGCAGCACGCCAGGCCTACCTGTCCATCACCAACTCCTGGAGTTCACCCAGACTCGCGTCCATCGAGTCAGTGATGCCATCCAGCCATCCCATCCTCTGTCGTCCCCTTCTCCTCCTGTCCCCAANCCCTCCCAGCATCAGAGTCTTCTCCAATGAGTCAACTCTTCCCATGAGGTGGCCAAAGTACTGGAGTTTCAGCTTTAGCATCATTCCTTCCAAAGAAATCCCAGAGTTGATCTCCTTCAGAATGGACTGGTTGGATCTCCTTGACGTCCAAGGGACTATCAAGAGTCTTCTCCAACACCACAGTTCAAAAACATCAATTCTTCGGTGCTCAGCCTTCTTCACAGGCCAAATCTCACATCCATACATGGCCACTGGAAAAACCATATCCTTGACTAGACGGACCTTAGTCAACAAAGTCATGTCTCTGCTTTTGAATATACTATCTAGGTTGGTCATAACTTCTCTTCCAAGGAGTAAGCATCTTTTAATTTCATGGCTGCAGTCACCATCTGCAGTGATTTTGGAGCCCCAAAAGATAAAGTCTGACACTCTTTCCACTGTTTCCCCATCTATTTCCCATGAAGTGATAGGACCGGATGCCATGATCTTCGTTTTCTGAATGTTGAGATTTAAGCCAACTTTTTCGCTCTCCTCTTTCACCTTCANTATTTATTTTAATTGGAGGTTAATTAAAATATTGTATTGGTTTTGCCATACATCAATATTAAAATTTTTTATTTGAAATATAACGTTTTAACAATGTTATGTTAGTTTTTGCTGTAAAACAGCATGAATCAGTCAATATATAAACATAAATCCCCTCTCTTTTGAGCCTCCCTCCCACCCCCCTCATTCTGCCCCCGTAGGTCATCACAGAGCACTGAGCTGAGTTCCCTGCGCTATACAGCAACTTCCTGCTAGCTATCTTTTAATTCAGTCAGTCCTTACATCAGCCATAGCAGGCAGTTACTGTTTTTATTCCCATTTTCCACTTGAGAAAACTGAATCTCAGAGCTATAAATAACTTGATCAAGGATCTACCTATTTAAGTAGAAGAGCTACAATTTTCACCAAGTGCTTTGTCCCCCAAAACATCTTTAATGTTGCCAACACAATACTGTTCGTAAAGAAAAATGTAAATATTAGAGTGACCAGAAAATACATAAAGCCGTAATGTATTGTACTGCAATGATCTTGTCATCGGAAGATTAAACAGAAAGCATCCCTTTAAGAGGCTGGACTATATAGACTGAGCAGTTGCTAATTATTCATTTAAGTTAATGTTGGGTCAGTTAATCAGTTTAGTCATTCAGTCGTGTCCGACTCTTTGTGACCCCATGAACTAACTGCAGCACGCCAGGCTTTCTTGTCCATCATCACTCCCGGAGTTTGCTGAAACTCATGTCCATTGAGTTGGTGATACCATCCAACCATCTCATCCCATCGTACCCTTCTCCTCCCGTCTTCAATCTTTTCCAGCATCGGGGTCTTTTCCAATGAGTCAGTTCTTCTCATCAGGTGGCCAAAGTATTGGAGCTTCAGCTTCAGCATCAGGCCTTCCAATGAACATTCAAGACTGATCTCCTCTAGGATTGGCTGGTTTGATCTCCTTGCAGTCCAAGGGACTCTAGAGTCTTCTCCAGCACCACAGTTCAAAAGCATCAATTCTTCAGTGCTCAGCTTTCTTTATGGTCCAACTCTCACACCCATACATGACTACTGGAAAAACCATAGCTTTGTTTAGGTGGAACTTTGTTGGCAAAGTAATGTCTCTTCTTTTTAATATGCCATCTAGGTTGGTCATAGCTTTTCTCCCAAGGAGCAGGAGTCTTTTAATTTCATGGCTGCAGTTACCATCTGCAATGATTTTGAAGCCCCCCAAAATAGTCTGTCACTTTATTGAGTTGGGTCATGGTCAATCAAAAGTAAAAGAATGTTTTATTTTTATTCTTTAAGGAGGTATATATGTTTACACCCACTGAACAATGTATGCTCTCAGAAATTGCTTAAATGCTGGATGTAAAGCTCCAATTATCCTTCAGAAATATGTCTATAATTATATATATATATATGATTTATATAAATGCTATACATTCAATTATATGTAAATATTCATTTTCCATGTATACAGAAAAAGTTTCTTCACCAATCCAGAAGGTACTTTAGTATATTGATTTAACACATAGGCTCTAACATTAGATTAATCTGGGTTTCATATCTAGCCGGATCAACGAATTTTGTAAAATTATCATGTGAAATGGGGGAAGTAACAGTATACACATGATAAAATTATTTCTAGGAGTCACTGAGAGAACAGCACATGGCAAGTGGTAAATACTCACTAAGCATTATTATTCTATTTTGTAATGAAATATTAATTTGTTAGTAGGTATAAAGGCAAACACACATTGGATATTTGTCAATAACCATCAATTTAAAAATGAGCATTATTATTTTATTTTTATAACAAAATATCAAACCCATACAAAAAAGTAGACAAATCATAAATGTACAATTCAGTGATTTATTGCAGAGTGACTGTGGCCAAGAAACAGAACTTTCCAGCTCAAAAGACTTTTTATGTGTACAAATTTATGGAACGCTGAATTACTTTTCTGGCTACTTTCAGGAAATACAAATGGTCCAGTCTGATATAGAAATCCAAAGTTTTCACTTGTGCGAAATGTTGTCTTATCCAGTGGTTCTGACAGGGAAGTGATGGAAGGAAAGAAAGAGAATGCTGTATGGTTCCATTGTGATTGGCAGTGCTGCAAGCTAGTTTCAGTCTCCCTGAGCTTGGCAGGTGTTTGTTAATCTTTCTCACACAGGAGCATGTTTGTTGATCTTCTGAAACCTGCTTCCCTTCTCACTAGGAATCACACAAGCCGTTCCCTTAATGCTGGCAGACACATTTCCTTCTGTCTGCTCTCTTACAACTTGTGTGTCTTCTGAACACTCAGCAGTACACATTCTTCACACTGAGGTGTCCTCAGCCCTTAGGGTGCCCTGTTTGGACAGGAGCTTCTGCAGAATACAACTGGCTTATGTCAGATATTCTCACTTTCTTTGATTTGACAAACCAAGAGCTGCGAGCCACTTGGTCTGTCATAAGCCTAGCTAGCCAACCAGATGCGGTATCACCTTTGGATTTCTCTGCCTCTATCTGTGGGTCAAAATCCAATTCATTCTTCTTCTCAAGTCAGAGGGAACAAACAGGTCATCCAATTGGTGCCTTCAGAACTCCTCCCCTAGGCTTGAGGTGGGGCGGGCACTCCTGCCCTTCCCTGCAAAGCTCATCGTTCTATAGGAGTATTTTTCCTATTCTCAGCTTCTCCAACCATCTTTAAAGGCGGGACATGAGAGAAGGAACCGTCATTTCCCCAAAAAAATTACATTTGCACATCTCATATGTTGGTCTTACATCATACTTTGGTACAGGACGTCTATTACCTTTTAGAAAGAACAAGTCCTGACACCATCAGCTTTTCATTTTACCTTCATGAAAAACCCTGATATAGTCACTGCTTGTCCATTTTATAGAAAAATGCCAAGTATAATAGTCAGTAAATTTCACAAGGAAACAAATGAAGCCAATCCAAAAAATATTTAAAGGTGTGGGCTCTCAAAGGCTCTCATTATTTATTCACCTTCAAGAAAATTCAGTAGGCTAGAGACACAGCAGTGGGACTTTTATGACTGGAGTTTCCTAAAGCTGTCAAAATTCAGAACCAGATGTACACACATGCTATGTGCTGGGGAACACATGGCTTTAAATTTAGGGAAAGTTAATCCATTATGATCAAGGGGTGTGAGTTAGACGTGAGGGGAAAAAAAGAACACAACAGAGATTCTTTTTCCATGGGAATCCTGAAATAAGGCAAAGTGTAGGAACAAAATCAAATCAGGGGAAATCCAGAAGATCAAAGAAAATGACTTGAAGGGACCAGACTGGACAAAACGTACTTGGCCAGAAGCCACTGGAGAATATGGAAAAATCAACTCAGTTGCTTTAAGGTGTTAGGTGACACCAGTAACAATTTTCTCATATTCATCTCATGTCTCTTACAAAAGTAGGTATTAAAATAAATTGAATTTCAGAAATAGTGTTTTAATGATGAGGTGGTATCTTGGCTATGGTCTGCAGTGAAATTTCACAGATCTGATCAAGGTGTGATTTAAAATAAGTTGTGATCACACTAAGAGCAATCTTGAGACTATAATCTCCTTGGATATCTCAGCTCAGTTAAATCTCTAAAGGAGATGTACCAGAGCTTGTCAGTACTTTACATTTACATTTATTTCCTCCTTACCATGGTTCAATACCTGAATTCTGATACCGGGCACAGCCATTGTCATTCACAGAGAAGAAAACTGCAAAGTATTGTATTGGGATGGCAAGAATTTTAACAATTCTCCAGAGAGGCTGGTTCTTCTCCAAACTTCCATATATCTTACCTTAGTAGAATTATTTGTATATTGAAAAGAAAAGAGTGAGAGTTCTCTCCTGAATTAAATTGGTGGGTAGAAAATAATCATATTGTTTTCAAATCAACATTTCTATACCTTGAAAATGTCAGTGTATGTTTGTGTGTGTATATGGGGGGGGTGCGTGTGTGCATGTGTATATGGTAGGGGTTGGACATGGAAAGAGATCCAGTGGTGTGAGAAAAGCTTTAGTCTGAGTCAGGAGAGAGATCTGAATCCAGACATTAACCTGTCCCCAATTCACCATGTGACCTGGAAGCAATCACTCTCCCTCTCTGAATAGTTATCGTATCTCTAAAATGAGAGACCTGGGCAGGTTGATTCCTATGACCCCATTCCTCTTTCAAAGTTCTGGAACTATACTTAGTGGTCATGAGACAAGAGAAAGAATAAGTTTAATGTATATACAAAGGCTAAAACTAGTTTAGACAGCACAGTGGATTCTTGAATCTTTAAGTTAAATGAAAGGATGTTTTTGGCCGTTGCTCTTCTCATTTGAGAACTTAGTCCAGTTAAGTTTCACTTGGAAAATAGTCTTGGCATTTAGGTCAGATCTGAAATTATTATAAAATCATATCTTCATGCCGAAGGTTAAAGAGCTTGCCAAGATAGAGCACTGCCAAAGATATCCTAATAAATATATGCCACCCAATCAGTGAGTTTTAACCCCATCAAATCCTTTTAAAAACTTGACTTTGCTTTCAGTGTATTGCAAAATTAGTTGTTTATTCCCCTTGATAATGAATTCTTTTCACTGCTGTTTTATAACTAATCTAATGGAAGTTAGAGGTCAGTCACAGAGATATGTTTGTAATATTGTCAAGATGATATATCATTTTGCAAGCTAATAATCACTTTCCTTAAAATATTTTTTTTAAATGTGTATTTGTTTGCATAAAAATAACATTTATTTTGATGGAGGGGCAATTAAGGATTGCCAAGGGATGCTCTGTCGCATTCCACTATTTACTCCTGAAGCACATCTTTCTGTTTCTTTCCATTTCTCTATTGGAATTTCAAAAGCAAATATAAGCATAATTATATGCATAATTGACACACAACAAATTTTACATACTGGAGTATATGATTTGATCAGTTTTGACAAATGTATAAACCTGTGAAGCCATCACTACAACCACCATGGTGAAGATATAGGTAGACCCCTTTTGAAATTGCCCCTTACCACTCATTCCCTGGTCTTCCAACCAGGTAAGGGTGAAATGCTTTCTGACACTATAGAGTGGTTTGCGTTTTCTAGCTTTCCCTGAAATGGTGTCATATTGCATGTACTTTTTTGTCTAACTTCTTTCACTCAACACAATTATTTTGAAATTCATCCTTATTTTGTGTGCATAAATAGTTCATTCATTTTTATTGCTGAGTAGTATTACATTGTACACGGGTGTAGTGTACACCTGTGATTTGTTTAACTGTTCATCTGTTGTTGGCTAGTTAAGGCTTTTTCAGTTTTTATTACAAATAAAACCTGCTATGAACATGTATGCACAAGTCTTTGTGTAGTTATACACTTTCATTTGTCTTGGCCTAATAGTGGGATGGCTGTATTGTATGATAGCTATATGTTTCAAAAAAAAAAATTATTGTGGGACTTCTTGGTGGTCCAGTGGCTAAGACTTTGTTCTCCCAATTCAGAGGGCTGGGATTTGACCCCTAGTCAGGAAACTAGATCCCACATGCTGCAACTGAGAGTTCATAGGCTGCAACTAAGATCCAGCGTGCCATAACTAAGACCTGACACAACCAGATACATAATTTTTTTAAAGAACTAACTCATCTCCTGATTCATTAAAAACATTGTGAGTAAAGGCAATTTTTTTGTTTATTTTCAATCTGAGTGTTTTAACTTGATTATCTTTTTTCTTTATTTCACTGATTTTAGAACTTCCAGTGCAACGCTAAATTGAAATGGTGAGAGAAGACACCTTTGCCTGTTACTGCCCTTGGAAAAGCATTCAGTCATTCTCCATGAAATCTGAGTTTGCAGGCATGAGTATGCTAAGTCGCTTCAGGCGTATCTGGACTGTAAACTGCCAGGCTCCTCCATCTATGGGATTCTCTAGGCAAGAATACCAGACAGAGTAGGCTGCCATGCCCTCCTCCAGGGGATCTTCACCATCCAGGGATCAAACCCGCACCTCTCAGGTCTCCTGCATTGGCAGGCAGGTTCTTTCCTACTAAAACCACCTGATAGAGTGTCCGTAGATGCTCTATGTCACTTTGAGGAAAGTTGTTTCCTTTCCAGTTTTATGAGAGTCAGTATCAGAAAGATACTAGCTTTGTGGTAAACATTTTTCCCACATTTATTTGAGGATCATATGGTTTTCCTCTTCTCTCTCTTTCTCTTTTGGAAAGGTTGTTATTATGGTGAATACGTTGATTTTTGTATGTTATACCAACCTTGTATTCCTAGGGTAAACCTCCAACGATTATCATGTATTATGCTTTTAATATACTTGTTAAAACTTTGTCAAGAATTTTTACATCTCTAATCATGAAAGACATTGCTCTGTAGTTTGCTTTTCTTGTAATATCTTTGTCCACTTCCATTATCAGGCTTATACTGGTCTCATATAAGGAGTGTGAAGTATTTCTTTATCTTCAGTTTCTGGCATTTTGTGCAGAATTGGCATTGTTTCTTCCTGTTAGATAGAATTCACCACTGAGGCCTTTCAAGTCTACAATTATTTTTACTGATAGGTTTTAAACTGCAAATTCAACTCCTTTAGTATGTTTAGAGCTAATCAGGTTATCTAACTTTTCTTGAATTAGCTTTCATGTTTTGTGTTCTTCAAGGACATTTTTCATTTCATCTCAGTTATCAGAGTTATTGGCATTAATTTCTTCACAATATTATATAATTATCTTTTTAATATATGCAGCATCTGCAATGGTATCTCTTGTTTCAAATCTTGGCAATTTATGTCTTTCTTCCTTATCTTTTCTGATTGATCTGGNTATAGTAGATCTGATTATAAGATGAAGTTTAAAATGTGTTCAAAAGTATTACACTTCTTTAAGGTGGAGGGATCCCCAGGAGTAAATGAAACAGGATTACATACCAATAAAGGAAGCACATCTCAGTAAAATCAGGTCTTTTAAAAAAATACGATTTTTGCTAAAACTCATTTTCATCTGTTTATGTTTCAGTAATTGTATATATTTTATGAATATTAAAGGCAAGCTGTTATTTCCATCTAATTCATCTATATAAGAGTAACTGTCTAAAAATTCCTGAATGGAGTCCAACCTAACACACTTGTCTTAAATATGTCATTCTCTAAAATAATTGATTAATAATAAGATATATGATACTTATCAAAGTTGCCCATTTAAATTTGCTAGTTAAATGCAGTAGTGTTAGGGGACCCCCTTTTCCCCCAGAATTATGATAACACACAAAGCGACTTAGAGGCAAACTCATGGTGTGATGAATTAGGACAAACTTGTGGTGTGATGAATTAGGACATCATACATATGACACTCAAACCAGTTGTCAACCTGCTACTGAAACATTAGACTAATTAATTACCAGTCTGATCACTGGGAAGAGTCTTCACTCTTCACTTGGACCATCATTTACAGTCCTTCAGTGATAAGATGTTCACCATCCCCACCTTTGGTCAACTCTGAAGGTCAAGAGTTTCTCTCTTTATTTTTAATCTCCACTTTTCCTCCATGAAATAAAAATAATATTAATCTTGACTACTGATTTATTTTGAGGCAATAACTAAGTTCAGCCTCAGATTCCAGAGTCCACTGAAATTTGTGTGAAAGGACAGAACTATGAGGAAGGATTTGAATGTTTCAAGTTATTACCACGGGCGTGTCTTACTGCTCAAAGTCCAGAGGTATTTGATTACTAACCTGAGTGTGTTAGATTTCTAACTCCTCATGTGATACTCAACAAGGAAGGAAATATCACTCAGGAAGAGATGTGATTACAAGAACAGGGAAAATGGGGGCAACTTGTCCTCTTGTTTGTGTCACTGGCCTCATTTGTTTCAGAGCTGTGCTATAAGATATTTAAAGCGCTTGAACAATTGTTTTTCCTTGATCAGTTTTTAAATGTTTTGAGGTATAAACAAAGGAGCTCTGAGGGACAGTCTGTGAGGATGTTTGCCTAGTCACTAACTCCAGTTGGTTCCTCTCTAGAGTAAGTGCCTGCTCAGGTATGGATAAAATTTCCCTTATTTTTCACCTGAAATGTGTCTTGGAAACACTTAGTCCACTTTTCTTATTACTTCTTTCTATCAGTCTTCTTTTTAGGAAGGTAATCCTGCAGCAGGGGGCGTCGCCTTACAACCTGGCTGCGTGTATGTTTTGGGGGTGAGGAGGTGAGACTTTAGGACAGGATTTGGACCATTTATGTCCAAGAAATCTTGGTTGTCATTTTACAAGCTATTATTTTTACTGTTAGGGAGAGAGCATTATATACAACTTGCAGACTTGTTGAGCAAGGTTATATAAAGCCTGTCATGCAGAATACATTGAACTGTCTTGGGAAAAGGACTTCCCTTTTGTAATTGAAGTGTTCTTAATTGTTGGGTGTAGTAATACAGAGCTTCAAGCAGCCTCTTCTTTTCTCTTTTATCTCCAACTATTGACTCTGGTGCCTTCTGGGGTGAAAAGGTATATCTAATTCCTCTTTGTTGTATGGATCTTTAGCAGCTTTGTGGAGGGCCATTTGTCAGTTTCCTCTGCTTCCGATTAGCCGTGGACAAAGGAAAAAGAAGGAAAGTGAGGGCAGCGGGATCATGTCACCCTCTATTGGAAAATGGCCCCTGTTTCTCAACTGTTTCTTTTGATTGAGATTCTTACAATGTATTTAGGATTGGACTCCCAGGATACAGAGTGATGACCCTTTGTCGTTGATAATTAAGTAATTACCATTTTGCCTGAGCAGAGAAGAGCCCAAACATTTGCTGGGCACCTCAGGAAGAGTTAGTGAGTGGGTTGGCCATCCTTCTTGAAGGCCACTTCTCCACAGCTGGGTTATAACAGTAGCTCATTTGTGGCACTTAAAAAATTCTCCAAAGTCTTTGAAAATGGGTCTGTGTGTTAATCACTCAGTTGTATCCAACTCTTTGTGACTCCATAGACTGTAGCTTGCCAGCCACCTCTGTCTATGGGATTTTCCAGGCAAGAATACTGGTTGCTGTTCACTTCTCTAGGGGATCTTCCTGACCCAGGGATTGAATCCAGGTCTCCTGCATTGCAGGCAGATTCTTTACCTTCTGAAACACCAAGGAAGCCCCTTTGAAAAATGTATTTTCCCCCATTTTAAAGGACAAACTCCATATTTTTATTTCTGAGTCAGATGAGCACACTGAATATTTTTTTCCAAATATGAGGCAGCAAAATTATTCTCTAAGCAGCAAGATTATTATTCTATTTGTTCATATTCATCATGTTGGGAATTCCTTTCTTGCTTTCAGTGTAATTATTTTGGTCTGTATTTGTGGATGCTGAGAAAATATCTAATAAACATGGACTCTAGCAAGCATTTTAGAAATGCTGATTTCTCTAAAATTCTTACATTCAAGGAAGCCTGCCTTATTCTCCCTCCCTTCTATCGTTTAAGAATAAGGGCGGTGCTTCCACTCACTACAGTTTTAGCAGGAGATCTGCTAGCAACAACTGCTTCTTAAGTTATTTATAGCCTCACCAAAAAATGTGCTATTGCTGTGGTAGGTACATATCAATTTGTATAAGGGTACAGACACAAATAGGTTTTCACAGACACAAATAAAAAAGCAGTTCAGGATGCAGGGACTGACAGTAGGACAGACTCACCAGCACCCAGTGATGTGGAAAGATCAATGAGCTGGAAGTCTCGATGAGCTGGGTTGGACAATCAAGGCTGCCACTAATATGTGATGTGAGTTTGGACAAGCGACTTGACCTCTTAGCCTCAGTCTTGGCATTTATATACTAAGGAGACACTTGTTGCCCTGCTCATATCCTCTCATATGCATTTTACCGTTCTGGACAACATTTCCCTCATCTTCTGCTTGCTTTTCTTCTACTGGCAGCTACCTGCCACTTACTATAGAGGACAACCTTTGGCTTGTGGCATCTCTTGCTTCATCCTTACTCATAGAAGTGCCAGGAATTTACATGTCCCCCACTAGGCACCCCAAGCCTTTATTCAGTGATAGGCTGATCTATTGGTATGAAAGCCAGGCTACCTTGCCTTCAGAGTGACTGCATTCTGAAGGTGTAATGTCCTCCAGGACTTCCTATGCTATTGCTTGAACTGTAATTGAAATCTCAAGTTTGTCTCTCTGTCTCCCTTTCCTGTTCTTTTTCTCTCACTTCCTTACTTGCTTCTCCAGGGAATATTTAAAAACCACTTGCACAGAAACCCGCCTTTCAGGATCTGCTTCTTTAGAACCCTACCGACCAACTGTTTAAAGTTAAATATTCAGTCATCATAGTCTTCTTGCTGTTTTATTATTTGTATAGTGCTTTAACAGTTGCATAAGTTCTTATAATGAGATTATGTAGTTCTTCAGAATACATGCCTGTGTTAGTGAGGGTAGATATATTTGAACGCTTGAGGTCCAGATTGAAGTGACAAAAATGTTACTCTTCCACTTAATGTTTACTTATTTAATCATAGCAATGTAGTAGAAAGGAATTACTGTTGCATTTTCTAGAAGACAAAGCTAAAACTCAGAAAGGACACATTGTCTAAGTGACGTCACATAATATGTGTGCTTCTGTGATTCGCTTATTTCACTTAGCATACTGTTCCCAAGGTTTATCTACGTTGTTGCATATGACAGGATTTCTTTTTTATGGTTGAATAATATTCCATTCTATCTATCTATCTATAGATTTATTATATATATATATATGTATGTATTTTAGATACTTCTTTCTTGAAGTATCTAGGAAAGAAGTATCAAGTATTCAAGAAAGAAGTATCTAAAATAGATTTACAGAAGTGGAAAACAGAATGGTGGTAGCCACATTTGGGGTGGGGGGAGAGAGAGATGGGGAATTGACATCATTTGATTGGTATAAAGTTTCAGCCATACAAAATGAATAAATTCTAGATCTACTGTATCTCATTGTGTTTCAGCTAACAATACTGTGCTGTACACACACAAACTTATGAGAGTAGATCTCTTATCACAATTAAAAAAAAAAAAAGGAATACATCATTTGTCTACATGTCCACAGAACTTTGCTGCAGTATTGGAGTTCAAGTATCCCAGCTCTGAACTAGAAGTCTTCCCCAAAAGAGACAAGGCTGTAGGTAAGTTTTTTCCTTGAAACTTCTTGATTTCCTCATCCCATTTCCATCTGCTTGGCACCAATTCCATTAAAACCTCAGTGTTACATGTAATTCTGAGAAACTTTAAAATAGTAGCTAAGATATTAGCTGTTAGGGACTCAAGGAGCATCAATAATTTAAGGGGGTGCTTTAAGATATCCAAAGCTTTATTGTTCAAAGGTATCAAGGGGGTTCAGGATTGGGAACATGTGTACACCCATGGCCAATTCATGTTGATGTATGGCAAAACCAAAACAGTATTGTAAAGTAAAATAAAATTAAAAATAAAAATTTAAAAAAAAAAGATAAAAAAAAAAACTGGAAAGATGCTGGACAAGGTTTTTACTCAAGTTCTAAAATCATACCATAGATGTAACAGAAAGAGCATAGGAACCATAGTTTTGCCTATCTTCATGTTTGAATTGAGGTTCATTCATCTTTAGAAGGAAACAATTTGGCCTTTTCTTTTATGACAAAACCATGATGGTTTTGTTTCTTCTCTAATGTCAACTTTTCTGAAGCAAAACTGTCTGACACTTTGAAGAAGTCAATTTGCAAAGTAAAGATATTTTCAATAAAAAGAGTGGGAGAGAGTCAGTTAAGGTTCAAGGAAAACTTTATTTTAACTAGAGTCTCACAGCAGGAATAAAACACTCAAGGGGTTTAGGTTCCAAGAAGGGAATCATGCAGGCTTCTCAGACAGAAAGAAGAAAAATTAAACTTAGAGTTGCTTAGAGGTTTTGAATGGGTGATTAGCACCTTTCTTTTCTCTAACTGACAACCAACTGACTTCCTAATCAACCCAGATATCAGAAAAAAAGAAAAAGACTTTAAAGCATTGGCTCTACTCTTAGAGTATGAAGATTTCCTGGGGAAGTTGGTTTCTAAGGCAGATGCTGGGCCAAGTGTCTGCAAGTTCTGTTTTCTTTTGTTAGGGGTATAGTCCAGAAATCTGCATATATAACAAGCATGGGGATTGTTTCCATGTTCCTCATATCTGGAAACAAAGTAGATGACATATTATTCATGCATGCTCAATCATATCGGGACTCTGCAACCCCATGAACTGTAGCCTGCCAGGCTTCTCTGTTAGTAGAAGTTTGGAGGCAAAAATGCTGGAGTGGGTTGCCATTTTCTTTTCTATGGTATCTTCTCAACACAGGGATCGAACTCACATCTCTTGCATCTCCTGCATTAGCAAGCAGATTTTTTGCCACTTATCACCACCTGGGAAGCCCTTGAAGTGAAGCTGACACTTCCAGTGAAGTGAAAGTTGCTCAGCTGTGCCCACCTCTTTGCAACCCCATGGACAGTATAGTCCATAGTATTCTCCAGGCCAGAATACTGGAGTGAGTAGCCTTTCCCTCCTCGAGGGGATCTTCCCAACCCAGAGATCGAACCCAGGTCTCCTGCATCACAGGTGGATTCTTTACCAGCTGAACCACAGGGAAGCCCAAGAATACTGGAGTGGGTAGTCTATCCCTTCTCCAGCAGATCCTTTCAACCCAGAAATCAAACTGGGGTCTCCTGCATTACAGGTAGATTCTTTACCAACTGAGCTATCAGGGAAACCCAGGAAACCCTTAACACAGACCAGTATTCTGATAAGGACTCTTTACAATAGAGTCATATTGTTACTAAGGCGGAGGCCCCAGAATCATACCCTTGCCCCTCCCTGAAATAAAAACTAGTTACTCCTGTCTGAGTTTCAGGAAAAAAGAAAGTTAGTCACTCAGTAGTATCCAACTCTTTGTGATCTCATGTACTGGAGCCCACCAGTCTCCTCTGACCATGGGATTTCCAGGCAAGAGTACTGGAGTAGGTTGTTATTTCCTTCTCTAGGGGATCTTAGTGACCTAGATATTGAACCCATGTCTCCCACATGTGCAGGCGGGTTCTTTACTTCTGAGTTTCAGGAGCAAGCTACAAAGAGAAAAAAACAACTGTTTAGGACCAACTGGGTCAAAGATGGCAGAAGATTTGACTTCCAATGGACCTTGAGCCTCATTATGTGCTCATGGTAATATATTAGGTAAATGACACACCAACCAGCCCCAGGATAGTTGACAGTTGCCATGACAGCTACCAGAAAAGCCATACAAAGACTAAAAATAAGAATTGCAAAGCTGTGGTACATACACACAATGGAGTATGACTCAGCCATTAAAAAGAATACATTTGAATCAATTCTAATGAGGTGGATGAAACTGGAGCCTATTATACAGAGTGAAGTAAGCCAGAAAGAAAAACACAAATACAGTATACTAATGCATATATATGGAATTTAGAAAGATGGTAACAATAACCTTGTATGCGAGACAGCAAAAGAGACACAGATGTACAGAACAGTCTTTTGGACTCTATGGGAGAGGGAGAGGGTGGGATGATTTGGGAGAATGGCATTGAAACATGTATAATATATATGAAATGAATCGCCAGTCCAGGTTCAATGCATGATACAGGATTCTTGGGGCTGGTGCACTGGGACAACCCAGAGGGATGGTACGGGGAGGGAGGAGGGAGGGGGGTTCAGGATGGGGAATATGTGTACACCTGTGGCAGATTCATGTTGATGTATGGCAAAACCAATACAATATTGTAAAGTAAATAACCTCCAATTAAAATAAATAAATTTATACTAAAAAAAAAAAAAAAGAATTGTGTCAGTTCTGAGTCCAAACCACACCCCTGTTCTCAGATGACTCATGAATATCACTGCCACTCTTTCCAAATCCCTCCCTTTTACCCTAAACCTCCAATAGATTTGGGGTCTGCACCTGAATTGGGCTGAGAAATTGATTTGTGAATTATGATCAGGCTTCTCCTTTCTCTGGCCATTGACTAAAATTTGTGTTTTGGGCTCCAGTTTCAGCATCAGTTATGTTATTGGCTGAAGGAATGTATAACTGAATCACTTTGATGTACAGCAACATACTTGTAAATCAACTATACTTCAGCTAAAAAAAAAACAACAAACCTCCCTGAGACAGGAGGACTTGCCCAGTTAGGACTAGGATGTTGGTGTAGGTCCTGGAGAGCAATTCAGTACTAATATGATGGTTTACTGTTATTTTCCCTCTTAATGTCTTATAGTAACTTAAATATTTTCCCAAGGAAGACACATGTGATGGAAAACTAAAGTGCTTGTGGTGCAAAGACTTGATGGTTTTCCGAAAAGCAGTTGAAATAAATGAAGATGCACAGAGAAGAAAATAATTCTGAGCAAAAGCTAACTGCCATCAAATAATATATTTAAATGAGCTACTATTGAAGAGGGAATTACTTTTTTTTTTTTTTTTTCTGGGTCACTTCAAGAAAAAAATTAAAGATCAGTGAGTAGAAGTAATGACTCTTCAGAGATACGGATTTCTAACAGAGTTGTCCCAGCTGAACTGCCTCAAATAAAGTGAGTTCCAGATCCCTGGGGGATTTACAAACATTGAATAATCAACGTTTATTGGAAAGGTGAAATGATAAAAGGCCCACCGGTAGTTCTTGCTCTGTCACTGCATATGTCTCCTTCAAGGCAGCAAAACAGTGGGCATATCCCCAACAGCAGAATGACGCCCACTCACATCCTACTGCATGGGGTTTGCTTCTCTTTGACTCTCTGCAATTGTGTCTTTTTCTAAATTTACTGAGGAATCATCATTTCCAGAAATGCAACAAGATCATGTATTAAAAGTAGTTACATAGTAATACAGTAAAAATTAACTTATAATGAAGTACCACTTACATCCATCAGAATGGAAATATTTACAGCTACTACAATATTTATTTTTGTTGTGAGTGTAGAGAAAATAGTACTTTAACACATGCTGGTATAAATACATATTGTGGCATCTTTTCTTATTAAGCAATTTTAACCACATTCCTTGAAATGTATCTTATAGAAACCAAAAGATCAGGAAATAAATGTCTATGTACAAAGGACTTTCCTGCATTTTTATCCATGTAGAAATGTATAAGGAAAAATGCCCATCAGTGAAGAAATGGTTATATGAATTGCAGTGTATTAACACCAGGAAATAAAGCCAATAGAAATGCCTTAGAATTATTTCTTTTTACTGCGAGGAGTATTTATTAGATACTGAGTAAAGCAAGATGGAGAAAAATGTGTATAATATAAATTCAGGTTTATGCATTTTTGTGTATATGCATATAGATATATAATATACATTAGGACTTCTGTGGTGGCTCAGTGGTAAAGAATCCTCCTGCCAAGCAGGAGAGACAAAATTCAACCGTGTGTCAGGAAGATCCCCTGGAAAAGGAAATGGCAACACACCCCAGTATTCTTGCCTCGTCAAAACCCACGGACAGAGTAGCCTGGCAGGCTACAGAGCATGGGGTTGCAAAGGATCGGACATGACTTAGTGACTAAACAACAGTATAATGTAATGGGCTTCCCTGGTGACTCAGATGGTAAAGAATCTGCCTGCAATGTGGGAAACCTGGGTTTGACCCCTGGGTCAGAAAGATCCCCTGGAGAATGGTATGGCAAGCCACTCCATTATTCTTGCCTGGAGAATTCCATGGACAGAAGAACCTGGTAGGCTACAGTCCATGGGGTTGCAAAGAGCCAGACAGGATTGATCTACTAACATACACCACACACACACACGTATTATAATATATATATATATTATATACTATTATATACTGTATTATACTATATACTATAATATATAGTATACTACACACACTATTGTAGTATACACATATAGTATAATGTGTGTGTGTGTGTGTGTGTGTGTGCGCGTGTGTGTGTGTGTATCACAATCTGGAAAATAATTGAGGAAATTACAGGATGGGGGATTTAGATGCATTTTTGCAATTATATTATAAGCAATAACAAAAACCTCATTTTGGGTATTTGACAAGACACTTGTGACTGAAGGGCTTATGTATTCAAGCAGAACGTTATCGATATTTTTGAGTTGGGTCTCTTGATGAATTGACCTCATTTATCTCTATGACAGAGCAAAGAGATTTCTTTCACTTGGACAAATATTAAGGCATTGTTGGGTATTGTCAAACTCAATAAGTCGGTGGTAATTTCAGGGGAAAAATATTTATTTTCATTGAATCCTAGTGTAAGACTTAAATAAAAAAAGGACTACAGCATAAGAAATTAATTGCCTCAACCTTTCCATCTTCAGTTTTTATTTTTTTTTAATTTAACACTTCAGTGAACTTCCCAGTGGTAACATTCTGCTTCATGACCCTTTTAGGTCATTTACAGTTTTCACTAAATACCACAAATTAAGGAGTTCACTATGGGTCACGATATATTATTTCCACAACCATAGAGATGGATCTGATACTTATCACGAAATCTATCAAGTAAAAATTGTTTCCCCAGAGTTATTAAACACAAGGGCATTTTCAAAATGGCTCTGCATGCCCTGATGTCTTTTAGCCAAAAAGTCTCAGACAGAAATGAATGATCTCCTACGGCAGTGAGGGTGTATACCTGCGCCTGTCAGTTCCACCCACTTTCCAATTATTCTAGCAGGCCTGCAAGCTCTCCCTCGGGAAAGGACCTGTCTGGCTTTCACCCTAACCCCTTCTCAATAGAAGTTCTTCACTCAACTGCAGAAATCCTCCCAAGGTGAAACATGTCATGGAGTCTTTCAGTCTCAGATGTAGATTTCAGACGCATACTTCCACAGATTTGGAGAGAGGACATTTAACTAAAGGAAAAAAAAAAATAATCTTCAGTTGGAGCCAGAAATGTGTCTCTGGTTGAGGAAAATAGGTCAAATATTGATGAAAACTCCAAATGTTGGTTTTCCCTGTAACTTTGATCTTTCCTTTCATCCTGCTTTCCTTCCTTCCCCCCTTCCTTCTTTCCTCCATCCCGCCTAAATCCTTCCTTCCCTTCTGACATTTAACAAGCATGGATGCCAGATTCTAAACTGCAGCTGCTGCTGCTGCTGCTAAGTTGCTTCAGTCATGTTCGGCTCTGTGCGACCCCATAGACGGCAACCAACCAGGCTCTGCTGTCCCTGGGATTTTCCAGGCAAGAGTACTGGAGTGGGGTGCCATTGCCTTCTCTGGATTCTAAACTAGTTACTGAATATACTATTTATATTACTGCTATAACAAATTGCCACAAGCTTAGTGGCTTAAAACAACATTATTATTATTATTATTATTATTTTACTTTACAGTGGTAGAATTCAGGCATCCAGACTGAGGCATAAACAGCTAAGTGAAGGTATCGGCAGGACTGCTCCCTTGGGTGGCTCCAGGAGAGAATCGGTTCCCGGTTGCCCCTTCCAGCCTTTGATGACAGCTGACATTCCTGGGCTTGTCTCCATGTCACTCCAGACCCTGCTTCTCTTGTCACATTGCTTTTTGTTCTTCTGTGTCAATTTTCCCTCTACCTCTCTCTCACAAGGACATTTGGAACTGTGTTTAGAGCTCACACTAATAATTCTGAATAATATTCCAATCTCAAGGTCCTTAATTTAATAGCATCCACCAAGTCCTTTTTGCCATAGAAGGTAATTTTTTGTAGGTTTTAGGAACTAGGATCTGATTGTGTTTGAAGGCCAATATTCAGCTTACCATACTAGATATACATGAAACACAAACCATGCACCTGTCCTCTGGAAAATCCAGGTGAGAACTGTGTAAACAGATTACCAGTATCTTAGAATGCATAAAGTTAGACATAGACTCTAAAAGCATACTATTTTCCTGTTAGAAAAAAATTAGAGTTAACTGCTTTCCAATTACTAAATTCAATATCAGTCTGAAAAGGGATCAACGCTGGCTTAGTACATGAATCCGAAATTAAAATTCACTAAAGACAGAGAAGTCTTTCATGCCTGTGGTGGGCTGGATAATGAACCCCAAAGATATCCAGGTCCCAGTTCCTGCAGCCTGTGTCTGTTGCTTTATATGGTAATGGGGACATTGCGGCTGCGATTAAATAAAGGATTTTGAAGTGGGGATATTGTCTGGATTATCCAAGTGGACCCTGTATATAATCATAAGTGTCCTTATAAGAGAGAGGCAGAGGGGGATCTGAAAACAGATGAGAAGGTGAAATGTTGATGAAACAAAGAACTGTTTGAAGATGCAAAGCTGCTGGCTCTGAATGTAGAGTAAAAAGTAGGTGGTTGTGACCCAAGGAGCACTAGGAAGACAGCTCTGGAAGCCGGACAAGGCAAGGAAAGGGGTTCTTTCCTGGAGCCTGTGGAGGGTGTATAGTCCTGTGTATACCTTTACTTGAGCCAGAGAAACTGACTTTGGTCTCCCAACTTCTAGAACTGGAAGTGAATACGTGTCTGGTGTTTTAAGCCACCAAATTTTTGTTAATTTATTAAAACTACCATAGGAAATGAATATGGCTTCCTTGATGGCTCAGTGGTAAAGAATCCACCTGCAATGCAAGAGATGCAGGAGACTCGGTTTTGATCCCTGGGTCAGGAAGATTCCCTAGAGAAGGAAATGGCAACCCACTCCAGTATTCTTACTTGGCAAATCCCATGGATAGTGGAGCCAGGAGGGCTATGATCCATGGGGTTACAAAGAATTGGACAGAATTTAGCGACTAAACAATAGGAAACCAATGTCTTGTTTATAGGCTGGCTCTGAATGTTTTCTGCAACTCAAGGTAGCAGAGCTTGGTCTGCGAGATCAGAGACAGAATACCAGAGTGGCCACTTCCTAACTAGGGACCACAGGCAACTGCCTGCACTGTGATCCATGACCCCCTTTCATGTTCTAACATTATCTACCTACCTAAAAGTAATCTATATTTAAGCTTCAACACATAATAAATATCTAAATATCCACTCCTGCATTGCAGGCTGATTCTTCACCAACTGAGCTATCAGGGAAGCTGCAAATATCCACTCAGGAAATATCAAATTATGACAATAACAATGATATGATGCACATAATCCTGGGTCAGATTCTGGACTAGAAACAGGACACGAGAGAGTCTGTCTGCAGTAGAGTATATCACCTCATCATTGCCCTTTTTCTAGATCATAATCCAGTTTAGGACAAATTTTGCATTAGCTTGTCATGTCTTGTTAGACTCTTTTAATCCAGAACAGGTCCTCTGACTGGCTTTTTTTTAATTATTTGGCATCTTTAAAGAGTACTGCCCAGTTGTTTTATGCTATATCCCTCAGATCAGGTTGGTCTAATGTTTCCTCAGGGTTGCTCTTAGGTTATGTGATTTTTGGCAGGAATCTCACAGATATAACACTTTGTCCTTCTCAGCTCACCCTATCAGAATGCACATGTTGTCAGTTTATCCTGTTTAGGGAATCATGTAAATGGTGTATGGGAATTCTTTGTAATTTCATGTGTCCAGGCTTCCCAGATGGCGCAGTGGTAAAGAATCCACCTGTCAGTGCAGGAGTTGCAGGAGATACAGGTTCGGCCGCTGGGTGGGGGAAGATCCCCTGGAGGAGGAAATAACAGCCCTCTCCAGGATCTGTGCCTGGAAAATCCCATGGGCAGAGGAGCCTGGCAGTCTACAGGTCAAGGAGCTGCAAAGAGTCAGACACCCCTGAGCATGCACACAATGGAAAGACATGCTTAGATGAAAACAATTCATAGTTAAAAATCCCTACACTTCAGCATTAGGATATCAATTTTAAAAATTGGAGAGCTTTAAATGTCTAATAGATTATGGTAAAAGTTGAAGCAGTTAATGCCCCTCTAAAATGGCCTGCGTATTAGCCTCATAAAACCTTGGATATAGAAACAGTGGAGAGGTTTCATGAGCACAGCATGATGGGTAAGAATCAGGAATCCATGAGATCAGACATGCTGATTTGATCTCTGCCATTTAGTTGCACTCTGATCCCGACCAATACATAATAATAATGATAATGATAATGGCAATGATGATTAGTTAATTTATTGAGAATTACCATACTCTAGGTCTTGTTTTCCACAGTTTATTGTGATCCAGGCAGTCAAAGGCTTTGGCATAGTCAATAAAGCAGAAATAGATATTTTTCTGGAACTCTCTTGCTTTTTCCATGATCCAGCAGATGTTGGCAATTTGATCTCTGGTTCCTCTGCCTTTTCTAAAACCAGCTTGAACATCTGGAAGTTCACGGTTCACGTATTGCTGAAGCCTGGCTTGGAGAATTTACTTTNCATTACTTTGCTAACATGTGAGATGAGTGGAATTGTGTGGTAGTTTGAGCATTCTTTGGCATTGTCTTTCTTTGGAATTGGAATGAAAACTGACCTTTTCCAGTCCTGTGGCCACTGCTGAGTTTTCCAAATTTGCTGACATACTAGGTGCAGCACTTTCACAGCATCATCTTTCAGGATCTGAAATAGCTCAACTGGAATTCCAACACCTCCACTAGCTTTGTTCCTAGTGATGCTTTCTAAGGCCCACTTGACTTCACATTCCAGGATGTCTGACTATACCAAAGCCTTTGACTGTGTGGATCACAATAAACTGTGGAAA
>SJYQ01001840.1:151206-170759 GCA_006410935.1 Redunca redunca | reverse complement strand
TTTGGATGTAAAAGTTATGCTGTTTATTTGAGATATTTCTTATTTCCTGAGGTAGGCTGTTTCCCCTATAAACTTTACTTTTTTAAAAAGAGCTGTTGCTATATTTCATAGATTTAGGATCATTGTTTCCATTTTCCTTTGTGTCCAGGTGTTTTGTTTACCTTTTCTTTTTTCTGTTCATTTTTTTCTTGCTTTACTACTATGTCTTTCAGATCACCGATCAATCTTTCTGCATCCTCTAATATGCTATGATTCCCTCTAGTGTGTTTTCATTTCAATTATTGTAGTCTTCAGTTATGATCGGTTCTTTTTTATATTTATATCTCCTTGTTGATGTTCTCGGTGACTTTCATTCATTTTCCATTTTCTCCTGATTTCAGTCATCCTTTTGACTATTTCTTTGAACTCTTTATATGGTAAATTACCTATTTCTATTTATTTATTTTTTTGTTCTTTTCTGAGCTTTTGTCATATTTTCAGTTGGAAGGTATTCCTTTGTCTCTTCATTTTGCCTAACTTTCCACTTGTTTCTACCTGTTGTGTGTATTAACCACATCCAGTCTTCAAAGACCTATAGAGAAAGTATCCTGTGGGGTCCAGTGGTACAACCCTTTCTGGTCACTCCAGATACTTAAACTGGAGGGTCACCCAGGCACTCCAGGAATATTTCTTGTGTGGATTGAGTGCACTCTCCTGTTGTAATTGAGCTGGTGGGTGGTGTTGGCCCCCAGTGTGATCCTCTTTCTTTCTTTAATGAAAATATTTATTGATGTTTCAATTTAATGCAATTTATGAATTGGGCCCTAATCAATATTAAAATTTCCAAGTCTCATGTTTTTATTTGGTGAAGAACATAAATACTCGTTTTTATACAAAGAATTGCTGATATCATGTTCCATGCATAGAACATTCTATTAGATCCAGGCATTGGGGAGAACAAGGGATGGACTCAGAACAAGCAGCAATTTTGTGATGAATTTGCTGTCATCCAGTAAGAGAGAAAAGCTACGTGTAAATTAATTTAATGCTAGGTAGTGTAACTTGAGAGGTTCATGGAATATTTTGAGAGTTTAAATGGAGATCAAACTGTTTCTGCTTGGCAGACCGGAAAAGCTTTGCATATGAACAAATAATTGAGTAGGGCTTTGGAAAATACAGCAGAAGTCAACTTGGAAAAAGTCAAGGTAAGGACAGGGATGATAGATGGCTTAAGAAGAGGCACAAAGGGATTCAAACACAGGGATTGTTTTGAAAATTGGGGTTTACAGTTGTCCCCTTCCACCCTGATCCACAGTTTCACTTTTCAGTTTCAGTTACCTACAGTGAACTGGGGTCCAGAAATGTAACAGTAATTTTCAGAAATAAACAACTTGTTAGTTTGAAATTGTAAGCCATTCAGAATAGCATGATTAAGTACGGTGCTTTCCTACTCTGTCCTGCCTGGGGTGTGAATCACCCCTTTGTCCAGTGCATCCTGACCGTTAGTTACTTGGTAACCTTCTCGGTTATCAGACTGACGGTCATGGTATCACAATACTTGTGTGTGGGTAATCCTTATTTTACTAAATAATGGCCCCAGTGTGCAAATGTACTTAATGCTGACAGTTCAGACATGCCAGAGAGAATCCATAACATGTTTCCTTTAAGTGAAAAGGTGGAAGGATTTGACTTTATAAGAAAAGATTAAAATTGTATGATTAAGTTGATTTGATATAAAAACAAATCTTCTTTCCATGAACTTGTGAAGAAGCATAAAGAACTCCTTGTTACTTTTGCTGTTGCATCTCAAACTGCAAAAATTATAGCTACAGTGTATCATATGCACTTCGTTAAGATGGAAAAGGCATTATATTAGTATAAGAGGGTATTTTGAGAGAGAGAAATAGACCAAATTTACCTAACTGATTTCAGTCATCCTTTTGACTATTTCTTTGAACTCTTTATATGGTAAATTACCTATTTCTATTCATTTATTTTTTTGTTCTTTTCTGAGTTTTTGTCACATTTTATCAGTTATTGTTGTTAATCTCTTGTGAAAGTGAAAGTGAAGTCACTCAGTCGGGTCTGACTCTTTGGGACCCCATGAACTTTAGCCTACCAGGCTTCTCTGTCCGTGGGATTTTCCAGACAAGAATACTGGAGTGGGTTGCCATTTCCTTCTCCAGGAGATCTTCCCAACCCAGGGTTTGAACTCGGGTCTCCCTCATTGTAGGCAGAAGCTTTACCATCTGAGCCACCAGGGAAGTCTTGTCAATCTCTTAGTGATTAATCTATAAATTAAACTTCATCCTAACTATCTGTGTATGGGAAAATACATAGCAAATACAGGATTCAGTACTATCAATGGTTTCAGGCATCTGCTGGAGGTCATGAAACATATTTACTGCAGATGTAGGGACTATTGTACTTTAATGTTATATTAAAACATAAATGGGTGGGACAACCACTATGAAGAACAGTATGAAAGTTCCTTTAAAAAACTAAAAACAGAGCTATCATATGATCCAGACTTCAATATCTTACTCCTGAGCATATATCTGGAGAAAACTTTACTTCAAAAAAGATCCATGTACCCTAATGCAGCACTATGTAGCAACACAATTCACAATAGCCAAAACATGAAAGTAATCCATCAACAGAAGTATGAATAAAGATGTGATGCATATATACAATAGAATATTACTCTGACATAGAACTAATAAAATAATGCCATTTGCAGCAACATGGGTGGACCTAGAGATTATCACACTAAGTGAAGTCACTCAGAAAAAGAAAGACAAAAAGATAAACATCATATGATTTATGATTGCCAAATGGGAGAGGTATGCAGGGAGGGATTAATCATGGGTTTAGGATTAACATGTATACACTACTCTATATAAAACAGATAATCGGAAAGGACCTCCCATGTATTATAAGGAACTGTACTCAATATTCTATAATAACCTATATGGGAAAAGTATCTGAAAAAGAATGGATACTAGGCAGTGGATGGGGAAGGTTAAATGCATACATGAAGTACTCAGGAACAAAATGGTTAGAAAGAATATAAACTAACCCCAAATTTTATTCTCAGCCCTGAAAATATTATTTATTTGACAGAAAAGGGAGAGCAGTATATGTAGAAGCAGATAGTATGGGCATGATGTATGATCCGGGCTACCCTAAATTTTCCTGTAGAGAAAATTTCTTTATAAAACACAGGAAAGCAAGAATGCCTTTTTAATACTCTTGTAGGTGGAAAGAGTATAGAAAAGAAAAAAGCAAATTCTGGAATGATGATTACTTGCAAACCAATGTCAGTGGAATCGCTCAGAAAGTGGAGTGTTTATTTTTGAAAGATGCTCAATGAAAGGAAAAGTCAGAATGCAATTTCAAGAGGAGAATAGGTTTTGTGAACTCTGTCATCACTTCATTTTGCCTCTATGCAAAGAAAATTGTATCTTATGTTCCAAGTCACAGTACATTTGTCCTCAGATAGTTTTATGCCATAGTCACCACCACCAATTTTCTGTCAAAATGTTTGCATTATCTGTGGGTCTATTTCAGAAACAGACAAAACTGTTAGGCTGAAGGAAAGAAATTTCATTGAGTTTAGTGCATACTTTAGCTTCCTTATCAAATTCAAACGCTGTTTGCAAATTATATCACATTGCAGTATTATGCCAGTTACATGACTTGCAAGATCTGTTTGAGAATATCACATTTAATTATTTTGTTCTTCAAATATTTGCAGACATTGATGTTGGAGAAGGCTCTGACTGGAGACTTCATTAAACTGAGGAAGTTCCCAGGTAAGACAAGATGCTTCCATTTTTCTCACTTTTTTTCTGACTTTCATTGTAGATCCATCTATGTTTATGTTGATGTTACTATGAGGAATGGTTTATTTCAGGCTAACTTGTGACAAATAAGCTTTTTGTGATTAAAATGAGTACTTTTTAACCTTAGGTTATGGCAGATGGGTGCATAAATATGAAACAAAACTAAGCCAAAGACAGACTTGTTTGCTTCTTAATCTGTTTTACCTCTTTAAAAATAAAAACTCAGTAGTTCTTAAGAACTCTAGTTTACGCTTTAGAACCAAAATTTGAATTATCCGAAGTTTTACATTGGCGATGACATGAACTGTTGAATTTACTCAAGAGGATTGCTTCTCTGAGTATCTATGTAATCCTGACTGTGCTTGTGTGCTATTCATATGCTAATTGTTATAACCCTGGGCATCAGTTCAGTTATGTTCAGTCTCTCAGTTGTGCCCACTCTCTGCAACCCCATGAACTGCAACATACCAGACTTCCCTGTCCATCACCGATTCCTGGAGCTTACTCAAACTCATGTCCATCGAGCCAATGATGTCATCCAACCATCTCATCCTCTGTCGTCCCCTTCTCTTCCCACCTTCAATCTTTTCCAGCATCAGGGTCTTTTCAAATCAGTCAGTTCTTCACATCAGGTGGCCAAAGTACTGGAGTTTCAGCTTCAGCATCAGTCCTTCCAATGAATATTCAGGACTGATTTCCTTTAGGCTGGACTGGTTGTATCGCCTTGCTGTCCAAGGGACTCTCAAGAGTCTTCTCCAACAACACAGTTCAACTTTGGTGATCAGCTTTCTTTATAGTCCAACTTTGGTGATCAGCTTTCTTTATAGTCCAACTCTCACATCCGTACATGACTATTGGAAAAACCATAGCTTTGACTAGACAGACAGTTGTTGGCAAAGTAATGTCTCTGCTTTTTAATATGCTGTCTAAGTTGACTGTAACTTTTCTTCCAAGGAGCAAGCATCTTTTAATTTCATGGCTGCAGTCACCATCTGCAGTGATTTTGGAGCCCAGAAAATTAAATTCTGTCACTGTTTCCATTGTTTCCCCATCTATTTGCCATGAAGTGATGGGACTGGGTGCCATGATCTTAGTTTTCAGAATGCTGAGTTTTAAGCCAACTATTCACTCTCCTCTTTCTCTGATATATCTTATAACCCTGGGCATGCTTCTTATCAGTACAAGGAAGGACTCTTCCAATTTGAAAATTATGGGACAACCAGAAATAATTAAAAATACCCTTTTAATTTCTGTACAAGATTGGTCTATGTTGTATTTTGTGTAGAATATCTTTAAATATTTTTATAATCATGATTATTTCTTATAGAAGAAGCCACATGACATCTGGATAATCGAAAAGCAAATTCTGTAAAATGGGAAATCTTTGCTCATAAAAAAAAATGTATTAAGTGACAAGAGTTAAGCTCATATCACAGAAGAGTAGCATTCATATTCTGAAGCACTAATTTATGTAAACATGCATACAAAAAACTTGCACATATGTAAGAATCAACAGAAATGTAATTCCAGTTTCTGTTGAAGGGTGGAGCTGTGTTCCCTTCCTGCTATTTACCTGAGGCCAAACTAAGGTGGAGGTAATGAAGATAATGGTGACCTCCCTCAAAAGATCCCAGGCATGTACCATTACAGTCCCTGCCCCAAACCCTGCAGCAGGCCACCACCAACCCACGCCTTCACCGGAGACTCCCGGACAAACCCAGGGAAGTCTCCTGTGGGGTAACTGTTCCTTTCTCCTGGGTCCTGATGCACAAGGTTCTGTTGCGCCCTCCAAGAGTCTTTTCCCCAGCCCTAGGTAAGTTCTGGCAGCTCTATGGTGGGGTTAATGGTGACCTCCTCCAAGAGGATTTACACCATCCTCTGTCCAACCAGAATCCCAGTCCCAGTGGCAGACCCATACCTCCACAGGAGACACTCAAACACAGTTCTGTCTCAGTCTCTGCGGAGCCCCTGGGTCCTGGTGGGAACAAGGTCTGTTTGAGCCCTCTGACCTTCTCTGGTGGGAATGGGGTTTAATCCTAACCATGAATTCGACCATCCTACCGTCTTGCTGGGGCTTCTTTGCCCTCGGACATAGGGTATCTCCTCACAGCCGCTCCAGCATCTACCGTCTTACTGGGGTTTTTCTGACTTTCAATGTGGGGTACCTTCATACGGATGGTACAGCGAAGTGCAACCACCACTCCTGACCTTGGACATAGGCCGCTCACTGCTCCAGCCCTGCACAGCCGCTGCTCCAGAGCCTCCCTGAAGACAATAGGACTTGAAATCTTTCTGTTTCTTCCCTCTCTGTCACTGTCAGAGTGAAGCTTACACTCCTGATTTCAGAGGCAGCAGGCATGGGCCATCCAAGCTAGCTCCCCTGGCCTGAAGACAGCTCCCTCAGGCTCCATCTAAACCTCAAATGTTCAAGCTGGTTTCAGAAAAGGCAGAGGAACCAGAGATCAAATTGCCAATATCTGCTGGATCATCGAAAAAGCAAGAGAGTTCCAGAAAAACATCTATTTCTGCTTTATCGACTATCCCAAAGCCTTTGACTGTGTGGATCACAATAAACTGTGGAAAATTCTGAAAGAGATGGGAATACCAGACCACCTGACCTGCCTCTTAAGAAATCTGTATGCAGGTCATGAAGCAACAGTTAGAACTGGACATGGAACAACAGACTGATTTCAAATAGGAAAAGGAGTACGTCAAGGCTGTGTATTGTCATCCTGCTTATTTAACTTGTATGCAGAGTACATCATGAGAAAAGCTAGGCTGGATGGATTGCTGGAAGAAATATCAATAACCTCAGATATGCAGACAACACCACTTTTAAGGCAGAAAGTGAAGCACTAAAGAGCCTCTTGATGAAAGTGAAAGAGGAGAGTGAAAATGTTGGCTTAAAGCTCAACATTCAGAAAACTAAGATCATGGCATCCAGTCCCATCATTTCATTGAAAATAGAGGGAAAAACAGTGGAAACAGTAGCTGACTTTATTTTTCTAGGCTCCAAAATCACTGCAGATGGTGACTGCAGCAATGAAATTAAAAGACACTTACTCCTTGGAGGAAAAGTTATGACCAAACTAGACAGCATATTAAAAAGCAGAGACATTACTTTGCCAACGTAGGTCCATCTAGTCAAGGCTATGGTTTTTTCCAGTAGTCATGTATGGATGTGAGAATTGGACTGTGAAGAAAGCTGAGCACTGAAGAATTGATGCCTTTGAACTGTGGTGTTGGAGAAGACTCTTGATAGTCCTTTGGACTGCAATGAGATTCAACCAGTCCGTCCTAAAGGACAACAGTCCTGAATGTTGATTGGAAGGATTGATGTTGAAGCTGAAACTCCAATGCTTTGGCCACCTGATGTGAAAAGCTGATTCATTTGAAAAGACCCTGATGCTGGGAAAGTTTGAAGGTGAGAGGAGAAAGGGATGACAGAGGATGAGATAGTTGGATGGCATCATTGACTCAATGGACATGAGTTTCAGTAAACTCTGGGAACTGGTGATGGATGGGGAGGCCATATTGTGATGCAGTCCATGGGATTGCAAAGAGCCAGACACGACTGAGCAACTGAACTGAACTGAATTCCAGTTTAAAATTTTATTCCTCTTTCCTAGGTTAATTAACAGTGAATAAAGCCATGTCTTTTGAATGGGTTNTTGGACTGTGAAGAAAGCTGAGCACTGAAGAATTGATGACTTTGAACTGTGGTGTTGGAGAAGACTCTTGATAGTCCTTTGGACTGCAATGAGATTCAACCAGTCCGTCCTAAAGGACAACAGTCCTGAATGTTGATTGGAAGGATTGATGTTGAAGCTGAAACTCCAATGCTTTGGCTACCTGATGTGAAAAGCTGATTCATTTGAAAAGACCCTGATGCTGGGAAAGTTTGAAGGTGAGAGGAGAAAGGGATGACAGAGGATGAGATAGTTGGATGGCATCATTGACTCAATGGACATGAGTTTCAGTAAACTCTGGGAACTGGTGATGGATGGGGAGGCCATGTTGTGATGCAGTCCATGGGATTGCAAAGAGCCAGACACGACTGAGCAACTGAACTGAACTGAATTCCAGTTTAAAATTTTATTCCTCTTTCCTAGGTTAATTAACAGTGAATAAAGCCATGTCTTTTGAATGGGTTTAGTCTAGAACTTCTTGTACTTTTGCCACATTGCTCGGATTATCTTTGGTTCTGGGCCACGTTATCTATTCTGTTGTCCCATTCTAGGGAATGCCAGATGATTACAACTGGTAATAGGTACTCATTGCTGTGATTCCTCTGACTCTTTGATTATTTAAGTGAGTGAGTGAAGTCGCTCAGTCGTGTCCAACTCTTTGCGACCCCATGGACTGTAGCCTATCAGGCTCCTCCATCCATGGGATTTTCCAGGCAAGAGTGCTGAAGTGGATTGCCATTTCCTTCTCCAGGGGATCTTCCCGACCCAGGAATCGAACCCAGGTCTCCCGCATTGCAGGCAGACGCTTTACCGTCTGAGCCACCAGGGAAGAAGGGTTCAGTAATTAGCATATGAAGGTATTCTACCACTGATGCATTTCTATTGCCCTGGATCTTTTTAACTCAGTTCTGAATTTCTGTTGTAATTAGTCTTGGTATAGTGATGGTGGTGGTTTAGTTGCTAAGTCACGTCCGACTCTTGAGACCCCATGGACTGTAGCCTGCCAGGCTCCTCTGTCCATGGGATTCTCCAGGCAAGAATATTGGAGTGGGTTGCCATTTCCTTCTCCAGGGGATCTTCCAAACCCAGGAATCGAATTGTGGTCTCCTGCATTGCAGGCAGATTCTTTACCAACTGAGCTATGAGGGAAGCCCAGTCTTGATATAAATCTCTTCAAATATATTCAAACAACTGTAAAGCTTCTCTGTTGTTTGGAGGTTAGAATTTTACATTCCCATGGGACCAAAGGCAGAAAAATACTACCCTCTTACTGACTATTCCATGTATGACCCTTCTTTGTCTTTTAAAAACCCTCTTGTGTCTGCTTACTTGCATAAGTACCACCTGAACTGTGGAAGGCTGCATGGAAGAAGGCTAGAGTTGCCAGTTTTAGCAAAGCAAATAAGAACATCTCAGAGGAGCAGAGACTGAGTTGTTTTGTGGCATGTCTGAGCTATCCATTAGATCACCGTTCCTTAACCATTTTGGCATCCCAGACTGATTTCATGACAGACACTTCTTCCACTGACCTGGGGTTGGGAGTGGTTTGGGGGATGATTCAAATACATTACATACATTGTGCACTTTATTTCTAATCTAATGCCACCACTGATGTGACAGGAGGTACTGGTTCACAGCCCAGAGGTTGGGGACCTCTGCATTAGATATCCAACTGAAGATGTTGAATAAAAATTGGATATCTGAATATGGACACTGGGGAATGATTCTGCTCACATTGCTAGTCACTGGAATCTATATTATAAATATCTATATATTTGAAGCTTAAAGCCATGAAACTGGATTAGCGCTCCAAGAGGTGGAATTTAGATAAGAGAACTAAACTTTAGCTCAGAACAACAACATAGAAGTTTTGATTGTGTGTGACTGTTAGATTGCTATGCATTATAAACTTGTAAAAGTTTGCATATTCACATTGGCCTGAAACATTATTTTCAATTTTTTCCCCTATTGGGAAAATAGAGGATCAACTTATTTGGACTTGCTTTCTATACTGAAACATGTGGTAATGCTTACCTTATCAGGATGGTTTGTGTGAGGGGTGGGACACTGCAATGAGTCCTTAGCAACCTGAACCTGTGTGATAAAGGGCTGGATTATAGCAGGTTTCTGTTGTGTACCTGATGCTTATTCATATTTTATAGGAAAGGGAAGGCCAGCTTTACTAACGGGGACTTTTAAGTAATTTTTCTGTTTTCGAAGCACCAAAATCACCTTTCTTATATTATTCATTCAGTAGCTTTTTCCCTTTCTGAAGGGAAATGTCTTGGCAAGTGTAAATGTGCTTCCATTTTCTTTCTTGCTAATTCTTTTCACATGATAAATTGCAGGGAACTGTACTGAAATCCCTTGAAATTGAAAAGTCAGCCTACATGAATGCCGAGGAGTGGTTTTGAACATAATAAGTCCATAGACAGTCCATGGAGAAAATTTTCAGGAAAGAGTTGCAGTAGAATGCTGCCTTTTATGGGTACATATAGACTCATTTGCACACTTTTCAATACGTGCTCAGGTGTCTTGTTTAGGTGGTCAATCTGAGTCATCTAAAATGACTGCAAAGCCTCCCAGAATGATTTAAAATATTTGATATTGTCTGAAGTTAAAGTCATTCACTAGATAATCCTTTCTTTAATATTCAGTAAGTGAAAACAAAGATATATTTTTGGATTTCTCCTTATTTCCAGCTATAAAAGAATGAACTATACCTGTTTCCACCCTAATCTGTATGCCCCTGTGTGCCCCTGGTCATAACAGAGGGCTTCAAGTCATTTTTTTTTTCATTTAAAGATGAATATATATTCATAAAACATATAAAGCACTTTCAAACTATTTCAGCATTTTGGACCTTTCATTAATTCACAAAAAATTTTCATGAATAATTTTAAAATATCAAATTATTTTGACTTCACAGTTACCAGAAACTCAAATAGTAAAAGTGTAATATGCACTTTTATATGTGCATATTACAAATTAAAAACAAAAGCAAAAATAACTTACACTGCTGAATGTATGTTGGGAAAAGAATATTCACATAATTTCAAGTAATTGCCCCCCCCAAATTATTAACTATGAGAAAAAGCATCTTGGAAATGAAGAGATCTGGTAGATACTAATTTAACTGAAGGATAAAACTACATATTATTAACAATGGGCAAACTGGTCCTGTGTTCTTTCTGATGAAATACCCTGGAAAGCATCATTGCTGAAAATGTATAAAATTTAAACATAATAAAACATCAGATAAGTCCATGTGTGGACACAGCATACATGGCTTATCTCTCTAAAAACTAGAGATGATGTGAATGAAAAAAAAAAAGAGGTGGGTATTTTAGATTAAAAAAAGAAAAAACTAAAGAAACACTGAAAGGTCACTTATAACCATTCNCCTTACAAACACTTTAAAAAATACCCTTTTTGAATCATTCAATGCTCAGAAACTTGAGTGGAATCATGTTGAATGATCATTGCTATTATTCACTTTTCACAGATGGAGACACTTGAATCTATAAAAGTAAATGTTTCTTCTGAGATTTTATAGATTAAAAAAAAAAAATAGGAAACTGTGACTCAAACCCATATCACTCAACTCTAAGTATTATCTGTAGTTTGCTCATTAGATTCTTGTTTGTATATACTCATGAGTTTGTGTGTTTTCCCAATAATTAAAAACCTTTGAAAATTGCATGATTGATTATTAGTTTTAGTGGATAAGCTGTGGGACTGATGAACACAAAATGTAAACTCAGGTCTGTTTGAGGAAGAAGTATCCAGTGTTACCATTATTCTGCTACAAATGAGTGGAATTGATATCACAGGACCAGGCCACCAAGAATTTTTGCTTCAGGAACATCTCATCTTTGCAACTTGTATATACTCTATCTGCTCTTTTTATTTACACATTTTACCCTAGTGGAAGTTATAATTTTAATTCAAAAAGCTAAATTGTTACTAGTTCTTGAAAATTTCACAAGTTTTGTTTTTTTTTTTTTAATTTGAAAAATATGACTCCAAATTCAGTAAGAAAAGCTCACTTAAGTTTTCTAAATTTGCAAAGAAATGTCTATTTCCTCCATACACTTTGCATGTCAAATAGATCCCAGGAACAACTTCCTGTAATCGTTTGTAGTTTTTGTAGTTTTTAATTTGTTTTGTAGTTTCTTCAGTGATAAGATGACAGATGTATTTCTCATGGGAAAAAGTTGCCAATAGCTAAAATTTATTTAGCAATTTTGTCTGACATTCTCCGTAACTTCAACAGATTCCTACTAACAAAGTTGTACAGGTCACTGTCTCTGGAACTAAGTGGGACTTGGGATGTGCTTCTTCCCTTTATAGTTGTATTACTGTATATCCTGACTCCAGTTTATGGTTTATGAACAATTATTTAATTATGTATGTGAGTTGCCTGCTTCATCTGTAAGAGTTGAAGTCATAAAGTGATTGACATAGTTGTTCTGTTGCCTTTCACTTACTGTCCCCTGGTTTCAGGGTGGTTGATTCTCCCCTACATTGCTTCTGCTACCTTGTAGGTAAAAGTGCCATTAAATGTCTTGAGTTTTTAAAAACAAACTTTATCCATTCCTCTTTCCATCCCTTCATAGTTTGTTGGATAGTTAAATATAGAATATAAAATTTTGAAAAAGAAACCTAAAGAGGGAAGACACTTCTGATAAATATTTAAACATGTTAATAGTTTTAACAATTAAAATAATAGGATACTGATACAAAAATCAATACAATCAGAAACATGGATAACTTGGAAATGTACTGTAGTTTAGTAATAATTCAGCATAAAGTAAAAGAAATTTCATCAATCAATAAACAAAAATATTCAATAAATACTAATGATAGACTGGTCATTAGGAAAATAAAGGTAGACCTCACATAGCAACACATTCTGAAACAAACTCATCATGTTTTAAAGGGGTAAAACATAAAAAGAAAAGACAAATAATAAAAAAAAAAACTGAGAAAAAAGATGGACATGAATTCATATCATATCTGGCAGGTATATGGAAGTTTGTATGTGAAAATTTTCTTTGTTTTATGAGGTATGGGAAGAATTTAAAAAAAAAAGACAATAAGAAATGTTACTAGGTAAACATTAANGTTTTATGAGGTATGGGAAGAATTAAAAAAAAAAGACAATAAGAAATGTTACTAGGTAAACATTAAAGATTTTCAACACTGAGAAAAAAGTATAGAACAAACAAATGATGGCTAAATATTCCCAGCCAATCATTTCAGTTCAGTCACTCAGTCGTATCCGACTCTTTGTGATCCCATGCACTGCAGCAGACCAGGCCTCCCTGTCCATCATCAACTCCCGGAGTTTACTCAAACTCATGTCCATTGAGTCAGTGATGGCATCCAACCATCTCATCCTCTGTCATCCACTTCTCCTTCCACCTTCCACCTTTTTCAGCATCAGGGTTTTTTCAAATGAGTCAGTTCTTCACATCAGGTGGCCAAAATATTGAAGTTTCAGTTTCACCATCAGTCCTTCCAATGAATAATCAGGACTGATTTCCTTTAGGATTCACTGGTTGGACCTCCTTGCAGTCCAAGGGACTCACAAGAGTCTTCTCCAACAGCACAGTTCAAAGGCATCAATTCTTTGGTGCTCAGCTTTCTTTATAGTCCAACTCTTACATCCATATACATCCATACATTACTATTGGATAAACCATTGCTTTGACTAGACAGACCTTTTTGGTGGCAAAGTAATGTCTACTTTTTAATAAGCTGTCTAGGTTGGTCATAACTTTTCTTCCAAGGAGTAAGCGTCTTTTAATTTCATGGCTGCAATCACCATCTGCAGTGATTTTGGAGCCCCAAAAAATAAAGTTTGTCACTAATTCCATTGTTTTTCCATTTATTTGCCATGACATGATGGGACACCAACTTTTTCACTCTCCTCTTTCACTTTCATCAAGAGGCTGTTTAGTTCTTCTTCACTTTCTGCCATAAGGGTGGCATCATCTAGCTTGTGCTTCATCCAGCCCAGCGTTTCACATGATGTGCTTTGCATATAAGTTAAATAAGCAAGGTTACAATATACAGCCTTGATTTATTCCTTTCCTGATTTGGAACCAGTCTGTTGTTCCATGTCCAGTTCTAACTATTGCTTCCTGACCTGCATACAGATCTCTCAGGAGGCAAGTAGGTACTGAAAAAGTGGCTGCACAGCGCTGGAATGACTTTGAGGAGATACCCCATGTCCAAGGGCAAAGGAGAAGTTTCAGAAGGATGGTAGGAGGGGCGAAATCACATTTAGAATCAAACCCCATACCCACCAGAGTTGCTCAGAGTGCTCAAACAAACCTTGTGCACACCAGGATCCATAGACCACACAGAAAATGAGACACAACTGTGTTTGAGTATCTCCGGTGGAGTTACGGGTCAGCAGTGGACTGCTGCAGGGTAGGGGATCTGGTTGCAGCAGACCTAGGTGTGGCATAAGTCCTCTTGGAGGAAGTCGCCATTAACCCCACCATAGAGCCGCCAGAACTTACACAGGACTGAGGAAACAGACTCTTGGAGGGCACAAACAAAACCTTGTGTGCACCAGGATCCAGGAGAAAGGAGCAGTGACCCCACAAGAGACTGACCCAGACTTGCCTGTGAGTGTCCAGGAGTCCCTGGTGGAGGCATGCATCGGAGGTGGCCTGCTGCAGGGTTGGGGGCAATGAGTGTAACAATGCCTGCATGGGACCTTTTGAAGGAGGTCACATTATCTTAATTACCTCCACCATAGTTTGGCCCCAGATCAAATAACAGGGTGGGAACACAGCCCCACCCATCAATAGAAAATTGGTTTGAAGATTTACTAAACAATTATCCAATAGGGGAAACAAAGTGCTAATATTATAAAGACCATTCATCTATTAAGAACAACACATGTCATAAAGAAAAGCCCTAATAAAGTCATTTTGATCTTAAATAATCCTTAAAAGAAACTGGAATGAAGAATGGAAGTCTTGGGGATTTTCTTTAGCTGATTATCTGGCATAGCTTCTCCAGGGCTGGTAATTCTGAAGAGCTTCAGTTCAGTTCAGTTCACTTGCTCAGTCGTGTCCAACTCTTTGTGACCCCATGAATCACAGAACATGAGGCCTCCCTGTCCATCACCATCTCCCAGACTTCACCCAAACTCGTGTGCATCAAGTCGGTGATGCCATCCAGCCATCTCATCCTCTGTCGTCCCCTTCTCCTGCCCACAATCCCTCCCAGCATCAGGGTATTTTCCAATGAGTCAGCTCTTTGCATGAGATGGACAATGTATTGAAGTTTCAGCCTCAGCTTCAGTCCTTCCTATGAATACCCAGGACTGGTCTCCTTAAGGGTGGACTGGTTGGATCTCCTTGCAGTTCAAGGGACTCGCAAGAGTCTTTTCCAGCACTACAGTTCAAAAGCATCAATTCTTCAGTGCTCAGCATTCTTCACAGTCCAACTCTCACATCCATAAATGACCACTGGAAAAACCATAGCTTTGACTAGATGGACCTTTGTTGGCAAAGTAATATCTCTGCTTTTGAATATGCTATCTAGATTGGTCAAAACTTTCCTTCCAAGGAGTAAATCTCTTTTAATTTCATGGCTGCAATCACCATCTGCAGTGATTTGGGGCCCAAAAATAAAGTCTGAAACTGTTTCCACTGTTTCCCCATCTATTTGCCATGAAGTGATGGGACCGGATGCCGTGATCTTAGTTTTCTGAAGCTTGAGCTTTAAGCCAACTTTTTTTTACTCTCCTCTTTCACTTTCATCAAGAGGCTTTTTAGTTCCTCTTCACTTTCTGCCATAAGGGTAGTGTCATCTGCATATCTGAGGTTATTGATATTTCTCCCAGAAATCTTGATTCCAGCTTGTGCTTCTTCCAGCCCACTGTTTCTCATGATGTACTCTGCATATAAGTTAAATAAGCAGGGTGACAATATACAGCCTTGACGTACTCCTTTTCCTATTTGGAACCAGTCTGTTGTTCCATGTCCAGTTCTAACTGCTGCTTCCTGACCTGCATATAGGTTTCTCAAGAGGCAGGTCAGGTGGTCTGGTATTCTCATCTCTTTCAGAATTTTCCACTTTTTATTGTGATCCACACATTTAAAGGCTTTGGCATAGTCAATAAAGCAGAAATAGATGTTTTTCTGGATCTTTCTTGCTTTTTCCATGATCCAGTGGATGTTGGCAATTTGATCTCTGGTTCCTCTGCCTTTTCTAAAACCAGATTGAATATCTGGAAGTTCGCAATTCACGTATTGCTGAAGCCTGACTTGGAGAATTTTAAGCATTACTTTACTAGTGTGTGAGATGAGTGCAATTGTGTGGTAGTTTGAGCATTCTTTGGCATTTCCTTTCTTTGGGATTGGAATGAAAACTGACCATTTCCAGTCCTGTGACCACTGCTGAGTTTTCCAAATTTACTGGCACATTGAGTGCAGCACTTTCACAGAATCATCCATTAGGATTTGAAACAGCTCAACTGGAATTCTATCACCTCCACTAGCTTTGTTCATAGTGGTGTTTTTCTAAGGCCCACTTGTCTTCACATTCCAGGATGTGTAGCTCTAGGTGAGTGATCCCACCATTGTGATTATCTGGGTCGTGAAGCTCTTTTTTTGTACAGTTCTTCTGTGTATTCTTGCCACTGCTTCTTAATATCTTCTGCTTCTGTTAGGTCCATACCATTTCTGTCCTTTATCGAGCCCATCTTTGCATGAAATATTCCCTTGGTATCTCTGATTTTCTTGAAGAGATCTCTAGTCTTTCCCATTCTGTTGTTTTCCTCTATTTCTTTTCACTGAACGCTGAGGAAGGCTTTCTTATCTCTCCTTCTTTTCTTTGGAACTCTGCATTCAGATGCTTATTTCTTTCCTTTCCTCCTTTGCTTTTTGCTTCTCTTCTTTTCACAGCTATTTTTAAGGTCTCCTAAGACAGCCACTTTGCTTTTTTGCATTTCTCTTCCATGGGGATGGTCTTGATCCCTGTCTCATCTACAAAGTCATGAACCTCCGTCCATAATTCATCAGGCACTCTATCTATCAGATCTAGTCCCTTAAATCTATTTCTCACTTCCACTGTATAATCATAAGGGATTTGGTTTAGGTCATTCCTGAATGGTCTAGTGATTTTCCCCACTTTCTTCCATTTTAGTTGAATTTGGCAACAAGGAGTTCATGATCTGAGCCACAGTCAGCTCCCGGTCTTGTTTTTGCTGACTGTACAGAGCTTCTCCAACTTTGGCTGCAAAGAAATATAATCAATCAGAATCCGGTGTTGACCATCTGGTGATGTCCATGTGTAGAGTCTTCTCTTGTGTTGTTGGAAGAGGGTGTTTGCTATGACCAGTGCATTCTCTTGGCAAAACTCTTACCTTTTGCCCTGCTTCATTCCGTACTCCAAGTCCAAATTTGCTTGTTACTCCAGGTGTTTCTTGATTTCTTACGTTTGCATTCCAGTCCCCTATAATACACAGGACATCTTTTCTGGGTGTTAGTTCTAAAAGATCTTGTAGGTCTTCATAGAACCATTCAACTTCAGCTTCTTCAGTGTTACTGGTTGGACATAGGCTTGGATCACCATGATAGTGAATGGTTTGCCTTGGAAACGAATAGAGATCATTTTGTCGTTTTTGAGATTGCATCTAAGTACTGCATTTCAGACTGTTTTGTTGACCATGATGGCTACTCCATTTCTTCTAAGGGATTCCTGCCACAGTAGTAGATACAATGGTCATCTGAGTTAAATTCACCCATTCCAGTCCATTTTAGTTCGCTGATTCCTAGAATGTCGACGTTTACTCTTGCCATCTCCTGTTTGACCACTTCCAATTTACCTTAATTCATGGACCTAACATTCCAGGTTCCTATGCAATATTGCTCTTTACAGCATCGGATCTTGCTTCTATCACCAGTGACGTCCACAACTGGGTATTGTTTTTGCTTTGGCTCCATCCCTTCATTCTTTCTGGATTTATTCCTCCACTGATCTCCTGTAGCATATTGGGCACCTACCGACCTGGGAGTTCCTCTTTCAGTATCCTATCATCATTTTGCTTTTTCATACTATTCATGGGGTCCTCAAGACAAGAATACTGAAGTGGTTTGCCATTCCTTTCATTACCGAATTTTTTAAAAATTGGTAATTCAGAAGAGCTAGATACTGGCAAACAAGCTTTTGAGATTTACTGTGTTCCAGATAACTAGTTTTGAACACCTTTGCTATTTACTAACACATTAATAAATTCCTCTTAAAGAACCAACTCCATCAATAGTAAATTGTAGATTACATATGCATATTTCAATGGAAGGAAAAACTGGAAAGACAAAGTCAAGTGAGCATTGTGTGGAGCCTAATAAACCAAATTATATCAAGAATCAGGAATAACTGATTTTTTTTTAATGCTCCAGTAACAAAAAAGATACAGGACCACTGAACAGTGGCTGTGTTTATAGCATAAAAGAATTCAGTGGAAAAATGGATAAAGGATCCTGAAGTATAATTCACAAGAAGGACAAAAAAACAAACAAATGGAAAAATATTCAACCACACTGTAAGTAGTTAAATATATGTTGTTGTTTTCAAAAAATGAAGATACATTTTCGCCTGCTTAATTAGCAAAAGTTTTGAAAAACTAATACTATTTTTTTCTGGTCTTCCATGAAATGGATCCTTTTATATGTTGTTTCTTTGTTGGAAGATTAATTGGAAAACATCAAGAACTTCAAAAATGTGCACCATTTAAATTCAAAATTAGATTAAACATGTATATTCTAAGTACATAATCTATAATCGTACAAAAGACTTTTGTACACAGGTGCTTGTCCCATAATTTTTGTCAGTACAGGAAATTATAGAATTTGATAGTGTATCCACTATTTAAGATGTTGTACTATGATTTAAAATAGTGGATAGAAACAACAGAAGAATGGTCAAAAGATCTGAACAGAAATTTACTCCCAAAATGAATAATACATATATGAAAAGCTGCTCAAGCTATGTATTGTTCAATGAAAGCATAGAGTACTATTTTTTAAATATCATATTTTTAAACACCAAGAAGCAGTACAATATATATTGCTCTTAAGGCTACAGGGAATGTGGTACTCTCATATATTATAGATTGCAGTATAAATTGGTACAACATTTTCAGAGAGCAACTTGTCAGTACCAATCAAATAAAAAATATATAAAACTGCTGATGAGCAAATTCTACTTTTACATTAACTCTCATACTGAAAAACTCAGAGTTGACAAGGATGTTTACTACAGGCTTGGAACATCAGAATTCTGGTGAGAACTTTAGTGTCCACCAATATGTCAATTATGATACAACCATATTGAAGAATATTGTACAGTCATTGAATGGAACAAGCTCAGTTTTACCTACTAACATTTAAGAATATCCATGATGATCTATTGAGTTAAAAAGAAATTGTAAGTTCATACATAGAGCAAGATCCAGTATTTGTGCTTTATTTTGTCTCTATCTATCTCTTGATCTTTCTTATCTATCACTCTACTCTATATATCTCTAAATATTATCTATATATTATGTTTCTATCCATCCATTACTATCTGGAAACTTACACTAAGAACCAGGAAGGTGAAAAGTTAAGGGATTTCACATTGCATTCTTACCTATATAATTTTATTAAAGATAATTTGAAATGATATTCTAAGGAGAAATGTATAATGCAATGCTTAAATATTATATTATTAAATGTAAATAAAAATGTCAAACTGTTAACTACATATAGAAGGACACACTATTTCACATTGTATTAAGGCAGCAACTACATAAAAGTAACAAAATTATAAACACAGAAAGCTGCATATTGATATATACCTGAGTACTAAACATGCTTATTTCTGCATCATGGATATAGAAAATTATGGGTATTTTTTTCTGTATTTTCCAAATGTCAAATAATGAGCCAGCAAATATGACATTTTCTGGTGGTAAAAAAGAAAAAAACACTTAAAACAGTATTCATGAAGAATTTATTTATTTTTCTTT
>SJYQ01001840.1:118406-148715 GCA_006410935.1 Redunca redunca | reverse complement strand
TGTGTTGTCTGTTGTGATCTCTCCATTTTCATTTCTAATTTTATTGATTTTACTTTTCTCCCTTTGTTTCTTAAACGCAATACAGGCATACCTCAAGAATCAAGAAAAAGGTCAAATAAATAACCTACTCTACACCTAAAGCAACTAGAAAAGGAAGAAATGAAGAACCCCAGGGTTAGTAGAAGGAAAGAAATCTTAAAAAAATAGGGCAGAAATAAATGCAAAAGCAACAAAAGAGACCATAGTAAAAATCAACAAAGCCAAAAGCTGGTTCTTTGAAAGGATAAATAAAATTGACAAACCATTAGCCAGACTCATCAAAGGATTTATTTAATTTGTAGAATGCCTTGGTTTATTCGGGTTGCTCTAACAAAAGCAACAGATTAGGTGACTGATAAATAGTGGAAATGTTTTGCTTACAGTTCTGGAGGCTAGAAATCTCACCTCTGGATGCCAGCAGTATCAGATGAGAGCTCTCTTCTGGGTCCTGAACTTCTCATATCCTCACATGTCAGAGGAGGCCATGGACCTCTCCGGAGCCTCTTTTCAAAGAGGTAATCCTATTCAAGATGACTCTACCCTCCTGATTTAAGTACTCCTCAGAGCAGCTCCACCTCTGAAGTACCTTTCACAGGCCTCAAGAGTAAATAAGATAATGGTTGGGAAGAGAATTCTGTAAAACTTGGTCCACAAATATTAATTATACTGTTTGTTCCCATATCATTAGTAAGTATATGGAGACTCTATCATTCCCAGAAATAATGAAATAGAGTAAAAAAAAAATACCAGTTATCCTTAAAAATATAGTAAGACTGAAGATCCATTCATTGTGAAAATTCAGGCTGGGAAATATAAGAAAAAACTATGGCTGTTTGGAAGACCAACTTTAGACTCTTCACTGAGACAATAGACCCAGTCAGATGGCAGATGGTGAATATGTAAAATTTTTTCTTAAATTAACCTGCAAGCTAGTTCAACAGAATTCTGCATGATGATAAAATCATTTATTTCTTCAATGCTTTCCTTGTTTGTTCTTTTCTGTATTTTCTTCCATGTCTTACACTTAAGGATTTTGATCTAAATGCATTCCCTCCTCTTAACAAATTCTCCAGATTTTCTTTCAACTATTTTCTTTGGCAACTCTCATCCAAGACCTCATAGCTCAGGAGGTAAAGGGCTTCCCTCATAGCTCAGTCGGTACAGAATTTGCCTGGAATGCAGGAGACCCCTGGAGAAGGAAATGGCAACTCACTCCAGTATTCTTGCCTGGAGAATCCTGTGGTCAGAGAACACTGGCAAGCTACAGTCCATGGGGTCGCAAGCGTCAGACATGACTTAGCGATTACTCAACAACCATCAAAGACCTAAATGATTCACCCTGACAACTTCAGAACCAAATGACTCTCTTGTCTAAGTGGGGTGGTACTACCAACTTAAGATTCTCAGAAAATCTTCCTAAAATTAATAGAAACAAAATTGCGGGTTACATACACCACTGGCTTGACTGAATAAAGCATTTATTTACCTTTGTGGATCTGAGAAGACCAATCTCTTTCACTGCAAACTGTGGCTTGAACTTATTAAGAAGACATTTCTCTGATTCTCTTTCTGTAGCAATTAACTTTTCAACTTACCTAAAAGTGGTTAGTGAAACTCAAGGTGTAATGAAGGGTGAAGGGCACTCATTAACTTACTTTGAAGCGTCCCAAGATCCCACGTCAATATTCCTACTTTGGAGACAGGAGTTTTATATTTTCCATTTCATCTTTTTGGCAGTGAATAATGGGAAAAGGAATCTTCTGACCTGTTAGGCTTAGATGATGGCATTTACTCTTTCTGTGATAGGAAGGAAATTGATGCTTGTGCATTGGTCAGAGGTCAAAGTCCCATTGAATTAACTCCATGAAGCCATTTTCCCAAAGACTGGGCAGAAGAATAGCTATGGTCCACAGAAAATAAACAGAGCTTTGAGTGACTTGAACTTAATGTCTCTTGGATTAAACGTTTAACCCAGACAAGTCGGTAACCTCATAAGGCTATAAAAAAAAGAGAGGGTGGGTTTTAATTCTTCACTGGGTTCCAGGTACTATGGGCAGAAGGCCAAAGGAATGAAGTGTAGTGTAGATCTTGTACTCAAGCATTGGTGATAAACTGTTATTGGTTCTTGCAAGTTTTAATTGATCTTCACATAAAGTTATAAATGGTGTATTACCATCCATTTTCTGAAATTATAAAGTAGTCATAAATTAGTGATCAATGGTGGTAAGGAAGAGGTAGTAACTAATATAATTTGAAACAATAAGCATCATATTTTTGTGATTACATATTTATAATATTTAGATAATACATTAGCTTAATTCTGCTTATATTGGTCAAGCGCTTTTCAGTCGGAAAACATTTTCAGATATATGTTGTCGTTCAATGCTCACAACAATCCATGACAAAAGCAGTAGGACAGTAAATATCACCCCCATTCAACAGATGAGCAAACTGAGAAAAAGGGATCAGTTGATCCTTCCATGTTCCTTTCACAACTAGGGTGTCCAAGTGGAACTTCAACTGTGGTTTCCTGATTTTAAGATCAACCCAACAACCTCCTCTTGCAGAAATGGTTGCCACAGGAAAGATAGCAAGTCACGGCTGATTCTCATTTCTACAGTGCTGTCTTGGCTTCTTACACTCATCACTAACGTTTCTCTAAGCTGCAGACTGTGTCATAGGAGGGGAAAAGTCACAATGCCAAATAAGATTTCTAATGTGTGTAAGTTTCATAAAGCAAAGGGAAGTCTGTGCATGTAGAACATAGCTGAAGATGAAATGGGACACTTACTGAGATGGATGTCTTTTTAAACACAACAGAGGCACTATGCGTGTGTTTCTATTCTTATATGTGGGTGTCTATAGCAGTGTAAAAAGTACGATCCTGAGGATGACAAACTCCCAAGTCTCATTAAATACAAGTTTCTGGAGTATACTGATGTGCCATGGAACACAAAATATTCATGTATCTCTGATGGAAAGTATCATTCTTTTGAGTGTGTTGGGTAAATATGATGCTACACATCCAGGGTTCCCCAAGTAAGATTTTTCCAGTGGGTTAGTAGACAGGAGGGGAATCTGGTCCATTGTGATTTTATTTGCCCTTGGAAATGGGGGGGGAAAAGTTTCTATTGCTCAAAGCTCTTGGGCACATAAATGGAAAAAAAAAAAAAAAAGAATTACAGCATTAGCAGCCCATGTAGCAAACTCATAGGTTAATAGAAGAGAAATACTAGCAGTGACCAAAGAATAGCACATTTGATTAGGAAGGTGGGAGGTAAGTTGTTAAGGGCTAGGAGGGGGATAAAGTTGCTGTGGTGGGCTTATGAGCTTGAGATGTGTGGGTTAGGAGATTGTGGTTGTATTTTCCTCCAGTGTACTGCCAGTTGCGATTCTTAATGAGTTATTACATCTTGGGCCGAGTAGGCAACATGGCACATTAGGAAACATGTTAAAGAAAAATTCACTGTCTTGTAGAGTTTACATTCTGAAGAGGCTAAAAAAGCCTCAGAGACCTTTCTTGAGAGGAGGTTAAAATAGAGAGACTTCCTAGGAAAAGCCAAAGTGATTTTTATCAATGATCTAAAAGCTGAATTGGTTTGCCAGTATGGAAGGAACAGTTACGATTCTTCCCTCCCTCAGAAGGTTATTGTAGCAATGGATGCAATGAATAAGTGAGCATTGTTGAAAGGAAGAACTCCATGTCCAAAAACAAGTTGTATGTCATTTTGATTGTTCATTAATTTTTTTAATCAGTAGTTTTTTTAGTGAAATATCATTAATTTACCATGTTGTATTAATTTCTGCTGTATAGCAAAGTGACTCAGTTATACATATATACATTCTTTTAAAATACTCTTTTCCATTATGGTTTATTATAGCATACTGAATACAGTTCTCTGGGCTATGACAGTAGGACCATTTTTATCTGTTCTTACATCTGCTAACCCCAACCTCCCATTCCATCCCACCCTTATACCCTCCCCCTTGGCAACCATCAGTCTGTTCTCTATGACCCTGATTCTGTTTCATAGATAGGTTCATTTGCATCATCTTTTAGATTCCACATGTACGTGATATCTCATGGTATTTGTCTCTTTTTTGGACAACTTCACTTAGTATGATCATTTCTAATTGTATCCATGTTGCTGCAAATGGCATTATTTAATTCATTTTTATGGTTGAGTAGGATTCTACTATATTTATGTACCACATCTTCTGTATCCATTCATCAGTTGTGGGACATTTGGATTGTTTCCATGTCAACTATTGTAAATAATGTTGCTATGAACATGCAACACCATGTATCTTTTTGAATCATTCTTTTGTTTGGATAGATGCCCAGGAGTGGGATTGCTGGATCATATGATAATTCTATTATTAATTTTATGAGGTACCTCCATACTGTTTTCCCACAATGGCTACCAATTTATATTCCCACCAGACTATTCATCAATTTTAATATTTTTAGCATTGATGGCAGAAGATGCTCCCGGCAGGTTGCATTAATAAAAAATATTGAAAAGGTGAAATAAAGTCTGGCTTTTGAAGAATCAGTGTCTCAACTTCCTGGATTAATGTTGTACCTCTGATTTAGCAGGAAGCTAGAGAAGGAAAGTAGCATTTTGAAACAACTATTAAGTGGGAAGTAGTATCATTGCCTGGAAAATCCCATAGACGGAGGAGACTGGTGGGCCGCAGTCCATGGGGTCGCTAAGAGTCGGACATGACTGAGCGACTTCACTTTCACTTTTCACTTTCATGCATTGGAGAAGGACATGACAACCCACTCCAGTGTTCTTGCCTGGAGAATCCCAGGGACGGGGGAGCCTTATGGGCTGCCATCTATGGGGTCGCACAGAGTCAGACACGACTGAAGCAACTTAGCAGCAGCAGCAGCAGTATCATTGCTCTTTTTTAAGATCTTATCCATTTTCTCTTCTCAAGATTCCTCAGATATGCAATTTTAAAGTCTATTCTAAAGCAAGAATTTGAAGCAGAGATCACTGAAGCAATCCAGAGCTCTGTGACTAAAAATTGCTATGTTCCTTCCATCTCACCATCATTCTAATGTTTATATACTTTCTACAAAGCCTTTTTTTTTTTTTTGCTTTTTGTTTTTGTTCTGCCAAATATCTATTTGATTTCAACAGTCATATGTTTAGATTATAGTGAAGTCAAATCTTTGAATGTTAGGAAACACTCCAGGAAGACATCCAGGAAGTCACTCATGCTCAGTCAGTCCTGAGCATCAGAACTCCATTCATACTCTCCAGTTGCCTCTCTCATTCTTCTTCCCTTCTTCCTCCTCTTATCTCTCAATGGGGAAAGAGAAAGTGTGTCACTGAGTTGTGTTCAATTCTTTGTGACCCCATGGACAATAGCCTTCCAGGCTCCTCTGTCCGTGGGATACTCCAGGCAAGAATACTGAATTGAGTTGCCATTTCTTTTTCTAGGGGATCTTTCCAACCCAGAGATCAACCCACATCTTTGTCATCTCCTGCATTGGCAGGGAAATTCTTTACATACTGAGCCATCAGAGAAGCTCAAAAGTGAAAGTGTTTAGTTGCTCAGTTCTGTCCAACTCTTTGCAGCCCCATGGATTGTAGCCTGTTAGGCTCCTCTGTCCATAGAATTCTCTGGGCCAGTATACTGGAGTGGGTTTCCATTCCCTTCTCCAGAGGATCTTCCCAACCCGAGGATAAAACCCAGGTTTCCTGGTTTGCAGGCAGATTCATTACCAACTAACACCTACTTAATGAAATTGTTTGCAAAGTGTAATGCCTTAGTATACGAAAAGTACTTACAAGTGTACCTAATCTATGTTTTGAGAGTAAAAAGATACCTGGGGCACTTCATCAATTTGGCCCCTATGCTCAGATGCAGTCCTCCTCTGAGTTTAAATGTCCAGAAGACTATGCTGTGGGAAAGGACTGACAACCCAACTGGTTGCTCCTTAATTAATCAATTTGGGAAACACTGAGGAAGCCAGCTCAGCCTACTGTGTCTTGGCTTCAGGTTTCCTGCAGCTGCAGGAGCTTCCTCTGTGCGTGCATTAAGCTAGGTTTTCCTCTAGGTTTCTGTTTTATTTTAGCAATCTATACTTGATACTATTTACTTCATCAATATAAATTCCAGGATGTGTTTACACTTGTCTTTCTCTGATGATACTATTTTTTTTTTTTTTTTTTNCTGATTCTCTCTCTCTTTCTCTCTCTCACTCTCTCTCTCTCTCTTTTTTTTTTTTTTTCTCTTTTCATTTTGGAGTGATTTTACTCTTACAGTAAAGTATATATAAAGAAAGTATATATGAAGAAAACACTCATCCCACTTAATTTTTTCCATAGTCACTTACAATTTTCTCTCTCTATTATTTCATATTTTCTGAACCATTGGAATATATAGGTTGCATCCATCTTAATAGCTATTCTCATTGTTTTTCCTCAGGGAATTACTTCTCAGTACATTCTAACATTCAGAAAATATAACATTTCCAGAATTTTTAATCTGAAGTACACCTTCCAGTGTGTCGAATTTTTCCACTAATGACTTTTATAGCATTCCCCCCACTCCAAATCATATAGGGCACTTAGTATTCATATTTTTGAGCTTTCTTTAATCTGGAACAGTTTATCAGCCTTTCTTTGTCTTTTATGACTTTGACATTTTTGAAGAAACACGGCAGTGATTGTGTCAGCTGTTTCACAATGTTATTTGTCTGATGCTTCTTGATTGGATTGAATATCCGGCTTATTTGGCAAAACTACTCTATAGTGATGATGTGTCCTTCTCAGAACATCACATAGGGAGGTATCTGATGATGTTTTGCTTCTTGATGGTGAGACATGTCATCCATTTTCTTCAGTGTAGAGTTAATATTGTTTCTTTGGTTAAATAATTTGCAGAAATCTATAATGAGACTATATGTAAACCTAAAAATCATCCATAGGTTTATCATCTATTGGTTCAGTTCAGTTCAGTCGCTCAGTCGTGTCTGACTCTGCGACCCCATGAATCACAGCGCACCAGGCCTCCCTGTCCAGCACCAGCTCCCAGAGTTCACTCACACTCACATCCATCGAGTCAGTGATGCCATCCAGCCATCTCATCCTCGGTCGTCCCCTTCTCCTCATGCCCCCAATCCCTCCCAGCATCAGAGTCTTTTCCAATGAGTCAAGTCTTTGCATCAGGTGGCCAAAGTACTGGAGTTTCAGCTTTAGCATCATTCTTTCCAAAGAACACCCAGGGTTGATCTCCTTCAGAATGGACTGGTTGGATCTCCTTGCAGTCCAAGGGACTCTCAAGAGTCTTCTCCAACACCACAGTTCAAAAGCATCAGTTCTTCAGTGCTCAGCTTTCTTCACAGTCCAACACTCACATCCATACATGACCACTAGAAAAACCATAGCCTTGACTAGATGGACCTTAGTCGGCAAAGTAATGTCTCTGCTTTTCAATATGCTATCTAGGTTGCTCACAACTTTTCTTCCAAGGAGNCTTGACGTACTCCTTTTCCTATTTGGAACCAGTCTGTTGTTCCATGTCCAGTTCTAACTGTTGCTTCCTGACCTGAATACAAATTTCTCAAGAGGCAGGTCAGGTGGTCTGGCATTCCCATCTCTTTCAGAATTTTCCACAGTTTATTGTGATCCACACAGTCAAAGGCTTTGGCATAGTCAATAAACCAGAAATAGATGTTTTCCTGGAAGTCTCTTGCTTTTTCGATCTATTGGTTATTTATTCATAATTCAGTTTTACTATGATGATTGAAAAATAGTAATTTTCTAATTCATCATACTTTGGCCACCTCATGCAAAGAGTTGACTCATTGGAAAAGACTTTGATGTAAGAGGGATTGGGAGCAGGAGGAAAAGGGGATAACAGAGGATGAGATGGCTGGATGGCATCACTGACTCTATGGACGTGAGTCTGAGTGAACTCTAGGAGTTGGTGATGGACAGGGAGGCCTGGCGAGCTGCAATTCATGGGGTCACAAAGAGCCGGACACAACTGAGCGACTGAACTGAACTAAACTGAAATTCCATCATCCTTGTGTGTCTGTTAATTGGCATTCTGACTATAAAAAATAGAATTTTTCTTGTCCTGTGTTATCTGTCATATTTTTATTTATTTGATTTTTCTTTTACAATGAACTGTGTTTCTTTGCTGTTTTATTTATTTTCCCAGAATTAGCCAGAATGAGATGATTCAAGGTGACTTCGGTATCTTCTTGATACATACTCATCTTTTTATTTATTTATTTTTACTGTTCTGGGTCTTAGTTGCTGACAGTGGGCTTTCTCTAATTGTGGTGCTCAGGGCCTACTTTCTAGTGGCAGTGCTCAGCCTTCTCCTTGTGGTAACTTCTATTGTTGCAGAGCATGGTGTCTAGGGCACTTGGGCTTCAGTAGTTTCAGATGTAGGACTCTGGAGCACAGCTCAATAGTCATGGTGCATGGGCTTAGGTGTGTGTGGGGTTTTCCTGGACCAGGGATTCGAACCAGTGTTTCTCGCATTGCAAGGTGGACTGTTAACCACTGGACCACCAGGAAAGTCCCATCCTCATTTTCCCCCACTTAGAGCACTCTTACTTTCTAGTGAAACAAGATGTCTCATGTTCATCCTGTATTTTCTGTTCCCAAACCTGGAGAAGGCCACTTTTTAAAGATGCCTGATTTGTCTTAATGGCCAAAGCATTTAGAAACTGAACTCTGAACAGCAGTTGCTCTCATTAATCCTGGAATGTTGTCCATCTAGTTCTGCTCAGTAAGCAGACCTGAGAGAAGTTCCTCCCATTCTATTTCAACCCGAAAGAGTTCTTCTGTACTTTGCGTCATTTCATATTTGTGCCTGTCTCCTTTCATAGAGAAAAACTTGATTGTCATCAACACCAATATATCCCCTCTTCAGTCACCTAATACACTGAAAATAATTTCAGAATTGCTTTCCTCGCACCAGTGCAAAAAGCAAAACTGCTAACAAGAATTCAGGGTTTGTTTGCTGTTCCTGTACTTTTACTTCTGAGTGTCAATAATTGAAGGATTGAATTCTGAAGCTTTTGAGCTGTGTCCACCTCCCCTTACCCCAGAGTGTGATACTGTATATGCATATTTAGTACTATCACTCATAAGGGAATCAACTCTTTAATTAATTAAATGTATTCCAAGGGGAGGTCTCAGAGTCACTGGTGTAGATTCCAGCATGGAACACACCTCTCTTCCTCTTGATACATCCCAGAGAGCTTCCTGTTTTTATACTTTAAGAATGTGATTCTCCCACATGAATTTGTTCTCATCTCTGTATCCTCACATCATTCTTAGACTTCTCTCCTCATACAATCATCTGGCTTAGTATTCTCTGCAGATGTTGTGAGCAATTAATTCTCACACTAGGATTGCCAGGTCTGAAATGACTTTGCTTCTCCAGTTGTGTAAAGGAGAGATAAGGTAGTTCTCAGGGCAGCTCACACAAGTGGGGTGTTCAACACTCCGAGAAACTCCTGAAAAAGCCTTTGTGAGTTAGGCTCTTCTTTGTATGGCATGTCTTACTTTTATAAACTGTTTATAGATATGATGAGAGAGAGGGAGGGAAAGAGAATGTTTCTTTCTATGCAATCTCATGTATATTAACTTGCTTTCTATGCAATCTCATGCTGTATATTAACTTGTTTGTAAAATTCCCAAATCCTTAAACAAATGTTGCCTCTCACTACAGAACTTGAAAATGTTCTAGAACTAGAACATTTTCTAGATGTCATCTAGATAGTCATTTCCCCAGCCTTTCTTTCAGCTTTGCTTGCAACCCTGATATATGACCCAAATTGTGCCAAAAAGATTTGACTGATCCAGATTTTGAATCACCAGCTTTAGATGAAAAGAACTAGAAATTAGAAAGAATTTGTTTCAGTGAGGATGAGGGTGGTTGCCATGCATCAGATTTCTAAGGACGGTAAGGGCTCTGGTTCTAGAAGGATCTGTCCACAGTCCAGCAGGCAGAATTGCCAATACAAACTAGATCACAGTGGCCCAGCAGAGGAGACAGCAGTATTTCCAGTGGACCAGTTCTATGACACAATTTTGGATATCGCCCCTGATTATTTATCTCAAATATGGCTTTTGACTTGTCCAGAGAACTTCTCAATACCCCTTTGCACAAATTAATTAATTTGCACAAGTTTTTCTTATTGGCTTCTGTTGCTTTCAACTAAGAATATTGATTCATATACTGGATGAGTCCCTTCGTATCTTTAAGACTCAGTTTCCCCTTTTGTGAAATGGGCTGGTTTGTCTGTATATTTCAGTAAGTCAGTCCAGCAAAATAAGACAATTTATCAAAGACTTATTATGCTTGAAATTAAATAAATAATAAGAGTTTTCTGAAGTAGAGATAACAAACCAAGGAATGACTCATTTAGACTTTTCACAAACTAAATAACACTCATTAGTTGTTTTCTAGTCCCCAAATGATTAATGACCTGGCAGTGAAATTTTCATTTCATAGCGTGAATGCCTGCTTGTGGAAGAAATGTGTTGATCACAAAAGGAAAGCACTTGTGTTCTAAAATTATTGAACTACAGTTATTTAAAGGGGATTTAGCTTTTTTAAGGGCTATNGAATGCCTGCTTGTGGAAGAAATGTGTTGATCACAGAAGGAAAGCACTTGTGTTCTAAAATTATTGAACTACAGTTATTTAAAGGGGATTTAGTTTTTTTTAAGGGCTATGCAATTTGCATTGTGGACAGAATAGCGCTTTCTGTGGGAATTGCAATATATAGACAGAAGAGATAATAAAAGGAACCTAGATGTTTTCTGGGAATGAAAATAGCTCCAGGGGAAAATGGACTGATAGTCAGAATATATAAACTGAACATTCAGTTATTTTCCAGGGGAGGGAGAATTGACCTTTTTCCTTTTTTAAGAACAAAATACTTTTATAAGACCATTGGTTTTGGGGGAGGGAAGATATTTCAAAGTATTTGACATTAATAAACCTTTACGAGCAGTGTGAGGTATTTTTTAGGTTGCCAGAACATAAATATATTTCAAACAGTGAAAGCAGTTCAGCTGTCTTAAACTTGGACATAGATTTTATAATGTATAAAATGTGTCATTGTTTTGAAAACATTCAGATTTATAAGAAGCAAATGAGTTTGTGCAGAGAGCACCAATAAAAGCTCTTTAGAGGCTGGAAGAAACTGAATGTTCTTTTTAGAACAACATGAAATTTAAAAGGTTAATTCCCCTTGGGTGATTTCAGGATGCTTCGTGACAAGATAGAACAAAAAAAGGCAAAAGCAAGCTCTTCCAATCACCGAAAAAATTGCTCTGACATTTTTATGATGAACTGGTTTGATGTTAACATGTCCATGTTCTTTCTTAGTAACCTGAAAATGTTGATAGGAAATGAGAACCTTTTCCATCCACTCACCTTAAACATTCACTGGAATGATGAATGCACATGAATTTTCTGGTGTTTGTGACTGATGGGTCCTTCTTTGGATATGCTGTCAGTCTGGATAGTGTTTTATCTCTGATTAAAAGCCCCTCAAAGCCAAGGACTATGCTTTCTGCCTCTTTTCAATAGTGATGTTGAGAACCTTGGGTCTACATTAGCTATTTGATGATGTCTTTCATGTACTTTAAAATGCATTTGCATTTCAAAATCTATGAACACAAGCACTGGTAGTAAATTGTATGGAATTGGAGATCTAACTATTGAACTTCAGGTAGGCAGAACAATTTTTCAGAAATACACCCATTTACTTAACATTAAATTTAGTGGGTACCTACTGGTATCAGGCAAGGAAATGAGATACAGTGGCGAGCAAACAGATCATGTCTCTAGTTTCATGTCTAGTGAGAAACATATATTAATCCCAAATTATGCCAAGACCAGTAAAATAGGAACTGTGGGAAAATAAAACTGGAGATGTTCAAGACATGTTCTATGTCCTAGTCACCTTTATATACTCAAGAACAATCAACTGACTGGCAAATATTCCTTCATGAATAGTCAGTTTAATTATTTCCACCATCCATCAAGACCTAATATATGAATTTATAATAGTAAGGATAACCTGGTTAAAGAGACTGGGGACAATTTCCCTGAGAAGTAACTTTTGAACTGAGAGCTGAAGAATGAGTCTGCAAGAACTAAGTAAATAGCAGAAGGACAAATGCTTCAGCACTCATATGACTTCTGTAAACATGCAGCCTCCCTGACTCCTGGTGTTGTGATGCTGGTTGCAAGTGGCTGTAACGTACTACTCACACATGGTATCCCATCCCCTCCCAAGATCCAATGACTACGCATTCATACCACAGTATCAACATCCAGCCCTTCAATATAAAATTTAAGAGAATCAAATGGAAACAGTGTCCAGGTAAATGGACAGTAGATTTTTAAAATTCCTTTCGCAGTGTTCTTGGGGGAAAGAGATGGCTCAGAAAAAGCAGTCTATTTTGTAATGAATAACAGACAAAGATGATTCATCTATTAATAAAAGAGTGTACCAAACAGGCCACGGCCTACAGGAAAGAAAGTGAAAATGAAGTTGCTCAGTCATGTCCAATTCTTTGCAACCCCATGGACTGTAGCCCACAAGGCTCCTCCATCCATGGGATTTTCCAGGCAAGAGTACTGGAAAGGGCTGCCATTTCCTTCTCCAGGGGATCTTCCCAACCCAGGGATTGAAACTGGGTCTCCTGCATCGCATACAGACGCTTTACCTTCTGAGCCACCAGGGAAGCCTAACTTAAAGGAAGACAAACTTCATAATGAAATGAAAACTAAAGTTCTTAAAGTAAATAATCAAAGAAACAAAGAACATATTCAACAGGTACTGACTGAGCCAAACTGTCAAACAAAATAAATCTTAATTTACAATAATGATTGGAGAATGAATAAGGGTGGACTCAGAGGTCTACCCCACCCCCAGTTTCCCCCCCCAGAAAGGACTTGCTGCTGGAGCTGGTCAGGAGGGCTGACAGCAAAGTGCTGATAGCGTGGGATTGCCCCAGCTACAGGGAGTCCATCTGACTCTAATTTAAATCTTCCCCAACATCCAGTGACTAACCAAGGTAGGGTTATGAATGCCTGGCCATTTTGGCCTCACCAACAACATCGCTAATGAATCATTTAAACTCCAGATCTCCCATTGAGATTGGCTGAAATGTNCCATAAAAGTAAAAATTAATTAAGAAAATAGCCACAGATATATAGAATCTCACTGACAATGTAAAACTTATGTGTAATACAAAATTTTCTTTAAAAATACAACAATCAAAATTACTGATTGCTCCCAAAAAATGAAGAAGCAGACATAACATATAAACAGTGCCAGACATTTTCAGAGGTAAATTATTTCAAGAAGCAGGCGGTTTTAATGGCACTTAAGCTACTGTATTCTCTACAAATATGCAAATATGTGAGTTACAATCAGGTTCATTGCAGATTTATTTTAATAGGAAAAGCATAAACACTATGTAGAGGTCCTTTGAAAAAGCAGGTAAATAAAATAAGATTTATCTACATAGAGGGGGAAAGGGGGACCAGGAAGTTGACTCATTATTCCAAAACAGTACATCAAGGAAAAGTTTTCGGGAAAATGATTCTGTAATAGATGAGCTCTGTTCCACTGGATGAATGGGAGTTAGTCACACAAAGAATAAGTTAGTGTAGGCATTTTAGGGAGGAAATAACATGTACAAAGCTGTGTGGGCATAGTCAGACTGATTTAAAAACCTACCTGTAGACTGGTGAGCTTGAGGCAACTGATGCAGGCAAAAGAATGGAAGAGGACATTTCAGTTGGTTTGGAACTCTATAGTCATAATAAAGCATAATTTATGCATTATCATGAAAGAAGCTGCATTGTCGAATGCTTTACACTCAGTTTACATGCAAGATAGATAAAATATGTATGCGTAAACATGTTTATTGCAACCTTTAATTTCCCAACCCTAGAAACTAGCTAAATCATTAGTCAAGGGAAGCTATTGGAAAACTAGCTTTCTTTTCATGACCTTGGTTGTTTGATGTTGCTGTTTCAAATCTAAATCCAGTTCTGGTCCCCATGCCACACACCACCGTGTCCTGAAATTGTTTCTTTGTATAAGCCTGAAAAATTCCTGCAAAAATCCATATTCTTTCTGTTTATACTTGTTTAGCATCCCCATTTCTGTTCTGCTAAGTCGCTCCAGTCATACCCGACTCTGTGCAACCCATAGACGGAAGCCCACCAGGCTCCCCCGTCCCTGGGATTCTCCAGGCAAGAACACTGGAGTGGGTTTCCATTTCCTTCTCCAATGCATGAAAGTGAAAAGTGAAAGGGAAGTCGCTCAGTCGTGTCCAACTCTTAGCGACCCCATGGACTGCAGCCTACCAGGCTCCTCCGTCCATGGGATTTTCCAGGCAAGAGTATTGGAGTGGGGTGCCATTGCCTTCCCCATTTCTGTTCTAGCTTTTATTATTTATTTTTCTATGTACATCTTTACACAGAAGTTGGTGAAAGTTAGTATTTAAGGAGGCTCAGTCTTTTCTAAATGTGTATTTTTCAGAGCCATGTGCTGTCACATTGTTTTAGCACTGGGAGTGGTTACAGAAACTTCCCTGAAGTATGGACAAAAGAGAAAAAAGTCCTACGTTAAATTCTCCCTGAAAAATCTCCCTTACCATTCAAGTGCCGTTGACTCCTCCATTTCCCATATGCACCGTCAAAGAAAGATTTCTGTATGAACCTCTTCTACTCTTATTTGCCTTTTCTGTCCCTCCAGGAGGCTCAGCAGTAAACGATCCACCTGCCAATGGAGATGAGGGTTTGGTCCCTGGGTCAGAATGACCCCCTGGAGAAGGAAATGTCAACCCACTCCAGTATTTTTGCCTGGAGAATCACATGGACAGAGACTAGCAGGCTGCAGTCCATGGAGTCACAAGAGTCAGACATGTCTGAGCCACCGAGCACACACACACTCTGTTTTAAGCACCAGTATTTTGCTGCTTAGTTTCCAGCTCAGAGTCTGGATAGTATAATATTAATCGTAAGGACTAGTCATTAGAATCATACCAGGATGTGTCTCATGGAATACATTTTTTCAGGCTCATTGGCTGTCTACCATTCTCCAAAAAAGGAACTAAGTTCAGTCTTCTCATTCATTAATCAACAAATAGTTATTAAAATTTATTTATTTAGCAAGCACTGCATAGATGTTAGTGATAACAGATACAAACAAGACATAGCTGTTGCTATAAGTGATCCCACATAAGAAAGATAATTAAATAGATAAAGATAACAGATCTTAATGAATGCAATAAAAAGTATTTTATAGGAATAAAGATTTAGGAACATGGTAATGTGAGGAGGGGTCTGGGAGAGAAAGGCTTTCTTGGGCAGGTCATATATCAGTTATATCTTGAATTGGAGATAGATTTAGCCAGAGGGAGACAGGTGTGTGTGTGTGTGTGTGTGTGTGTGTGTGTGTGTGTGTGTGTGTACACACACATGTGAACATGGTGTATGCTGAGCTGACGGTTAGCGATGTACAAATTATGGGGAAACTGGTGAAAAGATAGCCCAAGACTTTCTGTACCAAAAGATAATGGACGGAAGAGGTGCTTTCACTATCTGTATTACAAGGCATTCATTGAACTTGCTGAATTCTTAAGCCTTTGAATTTCTAAAAATCAGTTTTGCACTTTCAGTAACTCAGAAGCAGTTCATACATAATAATACAGCAGAAAAACAAAGACCGTGCCTTGGAAATGATTTTTCCCCACTTGTTTTTTCACAATTCAAATGATCAACTTAATTTCCACTTTTAAAATAGTTTAGACAGAAGAAGCTTGTCAGCATACAGAAAAGAGATGAAAGTAAATATGTATTGGTACAATTCATTTTCTGTTAAGCTTTTAGCCATGCTTTGGATCAAATAGAGCTAAAAGACTTCGGGGATCAAAGGGCTAAATATCATGAAGTGGCTATATAAACTCCAAAGCTATTTTTCATTTGGGGGAATATATTAAGAGTGTCTTTGGTGACCTATAGAAAATGATTTTATGCTCTTGCTCTCAATTTGAAATAAACTCTTCCAGCACACAAGAGACATTCATAATTTGTTTAATGCCTTCCTTGTGCTGAAGGAAAAAATAAAACCTAACAAATTTCAGAGGAAAGAGAATTCGTTAAAATGCCTGCACTTTGGAGGTATTCGTTTATTTATTCATTAATTCAGCAATTTGTTTTGTGCCTGTATTGTCACTGTTCAAAGCACTGCAGACACAGGTAAACAAGACAGGCTTGATTCCTATGCCTGGAACCTTCATTTTTATAGGGAGCCATACAACAGCCAGAAAACCTCTGAACAAATGCAGATTCTACTAAATGCTACGAGGCAAGTAACAGTGATTTGATATGGGATAACTTAGTGTCACCACGTCAGATATAATGTTTTAGCATGGCATTAAACCTAATGCTTGAATCCTGGCCTTAAGTCAGTTTACAGATATGTCAAATGGGATAATAATAGACCTCCTCTGATAGGACTGTTGAAAGCATCAAATGAGATCATGTAAAGAACCAACCGTAGCACCTGACAGTTCTCAATAAGTGGTATTATTATTAAAATAGATAATTCTGTTTATACAATGTAGCCCTATACATTGTATGTAATAAAATTGCTGAAGGTCACAAAAATATACCCATACTGTCAAATGAAGCTGTGCATTTAAAATATCTGTTTCTTCTGGGAACTTTAAGACACTGAAATCAAATTGAGAAATAACTCATTGCTTCTTTAAAAACTGCAAATTAATTTGTATCAGCTCATTCCAAAGTGAGACCTACATGAGAGAAAGTGAGACACAGAGTGTGAGACACAGAAAGAAAGCTGAAATCGGAGGCAGGGTTTGTGTGGCCATTCTGAATGTCATCCACCCAGCGGCATCTTCCATGACCAAAGCTCCATCTGCAAAATATTCCTTGCTGTCAAAAAAACTGACTTACCAGAGGCCCTGCCTCCCTTCACAGAATAGGAAGCTGAAGGTTTAGGTGAAATATTCAAATTGGGATTTGCTAGGTGGTGGGCTGCCGTCTATGGGGTCGCACAGAGTCGGACACGACTGAAGTGACTTAGCAGCAGCAGCAGCAGCAGGCTTCTGAAGTGCATTGAGAACACGTTAAAATTAGGAGTGCTTGAGAAAACTTGGCTCAGGAGACCAGGGATATTGGTGTTACACGTGTCGGTTTCCCTTCTGATCTTCCCCACCCACACATTTCAGTAAACACAGCTGTCACAATAATGGCAAGCGGTATCTGTACAAAACTTTCCCACCCATAATGTACTGCTTGGTACATTGTCATAATGGGCCTGATAATGATCCATTGAATTATTATTATTATTCAATATTCTTCAAATGAAGGATGATTTTTCCTAAGAACTCCCTGGTAGTAAAGACAGAAGAAAGGACCTGATTAGTATCAAATTACTATCACTTTGGGAATATACATGCCCGTTTTTGGCATTTATTTTTACTTAGAGAATGCATTTACTTATCGCTGTCATCTTCTAAAGAGAACATGAGAGACAAGATTGACAACCCAAATTTGCTTTCATGCAGTACATGATGNTGTTAGAGCAGATTATGATTAATACTCTACAGAATGAGTTTCATACAGCTAGTTACTATAGAATCAATTCTCTTTCCTTTTTTATCTTGGCTTCTGGGGAGACCTGAATAAATTTCATATTGGTTCCTAAGACAGCTAACATCTCTCTTCTCCATAAATTCTCTTCTTTTCCTGTATTTTTAATTTTAACTTTCCTGTGGCAATATATATATATATGTATGTATGTATGTATGTATGTATATGCATTGATATCTACAGATCTGTTTCTACAACTACATTTACACTCATATCTTTGTGGCAAGCTGCCTCTAGTCTAGTCTGGAAGCAGTGAAGGCATAAATTATAAATATACAATAGAACTCAGAGCAATTGAGCAACTTGTGAATATAGAGAGCGTATTCTGGCATGACAAAGTAAAGGACATTTTTAAAGTGTATTAGCCTAATAAAGATACAGAGTTAATCTGTTTGTATTTATATTAATATTATTAGGACTTCCTTTATTTTAGTCTATTTCTTCATTCTCAGCCTCTGTGGGAGCTCCTGTAATGTTACTACAGAGAAACAAGGGGATGTATGAGGATAAAGCCTCTAGTTGTTAGTAAAAATATAAGAAAACTCCTTTTATAAAACACTTGGATGATTCATTATTAATTTATTTGTTCAAATATAATTTCAGTGTACACAAATTACTCTTACTTTTGACTGACACACTTCGATGGCAAAGTGGGAAATATATTGTTTTCTTTTCCAGTCAATTATAAATATGCAAATCAGAGGTTTTAATAAAGCTTTTCCTTTTGATATATAAATAGTGAAACATTTGAGCACTCAGTTTTGAAGTAATGATGTAGAAAAGATTCTTCCATTTTAGCATTGAGGCCTGTGTGTGTGTGTGAGAGCGAGAGAGAAATGGAGAGAGAGTTTTAGAAGCTGTACTTGTAGCATGGCATGTCAAGTGCTTACTAGAGGAAACTTGCTGAATTATAAGAAATATCCCATTTATAGAAATTATAGCTCACTGAAAAAAAAAAAAAAACTCTCCCCAGGTGACGAGCTCTTTGTTGATTTTGTCTCTACTTCATCCCAACTTTTTCTTTCCCAAATGACTAATTTAAATGTCATANTTAAAAAAAAATATTGAATAATTTGTAGAATCATTGGGAAACTTCCCAGTTGGAATAAACAGAGCTTCCACAATCAAAATTCAGTTTCCCAACCCAGTCTGGTGAGGGAACCACTAGTCACACTGAGAATTCAGGTTCATACTTTATGCTACTCCCAGGAACCTCTCTAAAACCATTTTTCTATACCAGAAGCACCTCTTTCATCTACTGCATGAAACTGAAGTCCTGACTGGGTCCTCCTACTTATGGGCATCTTGGTCCCATGTTTAAATTCAAGCTGCATAGGTGAGTGGTGGGGTGCACACAGGGAGAACTCTCCAAATAATGGAAGAATATTCCAAGTTGTGGAACAACTAGAAAATAAAGCCAGTGTTCACAATAGAGAATGATAAGATACATATAGGGTTGATGTGTTGGTCAAGTTAACAGATGAGAAATCCTTTGTAAAATTTAAATTTATGTGTTAATATTTATCATCCCCTGCTCTAATCTCATTTCCACTGAATTTAGTCACTTACAAATCATTTATCTTTATTGCATTATTCACAGAAGACAAAAAACTCACAGCTTTTATATTCTCAGTGCCTGTTTAACAGCCTGATATATACGGAGGTTCAGAGAATGGTTATTAAATAGATATAGCTGACTAAATAGGAAGCATATTTCCCCTAGCTTTCCACTAGGAAAAAAAGATTGTTTACTGTGAGATACACACATTCTAAAAATTAAGCATGGTAGAGAGTTCAGAAGCATCTGCTTGCTCAGGATATCCACACCTGTGAGTTTTTCTTTATCCACGCCTTTCCATTTTCACTAATGTGATCTGTGTATCCATTGCAAACTAATGACTTTGACCTCTCCCCCAAATGTGGAGACGAAAATGATCTGAACTGTTATGTCACTCAGTGATGAGGAATTGCCCCTGCTTGTTGCCAGCTCCACTTTTTCTTGCACTTCTTCCCCTGATAACAGTACATTCAGTATTCGCTGTAATAAACCCTCTCCATGGGGAAAAGGATTAGGCAGTGACCTCATCATCAAAGACCATATGGCAGACACTTCCAGCAACTCATCCCACTGTCCTCCTTGAAGGGGAGGTCACAAAATTAAATAGGTCCAATTAATACTGGTTCAGCCCTCGAATCATGTATGTGACCCCAATTTATACTCATAATAATCCTTTGTGTGAAGCATAATTAAAACTCTTGGCTTTTTTTCCCTGAGGAAATGGTCCAAGTTCACATAGGTTTCAAGAGGTAAACCAAGGTATAGATTCAGTTCAGTTCAGTCACTCAGTCATGTCTGACTCTTTGCAGCCCCATGAATCACAGCACGCCAGGCCTCCCTGTCCATCACCAACTCCCGGAGTTCACTCAAATTCATGTCCATCGAGTCGGTGATGCCATCCAGCCATCTCATCCTCTGTCATCCCCTTTTCCTCCTGCCCCCAATCCCTCCCAGCATCAGAGTCTTTTCCAGTGAGTCAACTCTTCGCATGAGGTGGCCAAAGTACTGGAGTTTCGTTCTTGAGATTGCATCCAAGTACTGCATTTCAGACTCTTTTGTTGACCATGATGGCTACTCCATTTCTTCTAAGGGATTCCTGCCCACAGTAGTAAATATAATGGTCATCTGAGTTAAATTCACCCATTCCAGTCCATTTTAGTTTTCTGATTCCTAGAATGTCAACGTTCACTCTTGCCATCTCTTGTTTGACCACTTCCAATTTGCCTTGATTCATGGACCTAACATTCCAGGTTCCTATGCAATATTGCTCTTTATAGCATCGGACCTTGCGTCTATCACCAGTCACATCCACAACTGAGTAATGTTTTTGCTTTGGCTCCATCCCTTCATTCTTTCTGGAGTTATTTCTCCACTGATCTCCAGTAGCATACTGGGCACCTACTGAGCTGGGGAGTTCCTCTTTCAGTATCCTATCATTTTGCCTTTTCATACTGTTCATGGGGTTCTCAAGGCAAGAATACTGAAATGGTTTGCCATTCTCTTCTCCAGTGGACCACATTCTATCAGACCTCTCCACCATGACCCGCCTGTCTTGGGTTGCCCTGCAGGCATGGCTTAGTTTCATTGAGTTAGACAAGGCTGTGGTCCTAGTGTGATTAGATTGACTAATTTTCTGTGATTATGATTTCAGTGTGTCTTCCCTCTGATGTCCTCTTGCAACACTTACCGTCTTACTAGGGTTTCTCTTACTTTGGACTTGGGGTATCTCTTCACAGCTGCTCTAGCAAAGCGCAGCCGCTGCTCCTTACCTTGGACGAGGGGTATCTCCTTACCACTGCCCCTCCTGATCTTGAATGTGGAGTAGTTCCTCTAGGCCCTCCTGCGCCCGCACAGCCACCACTCCTGGGATGCAGGGTAGCTCCTCTCGGCAGCCGCCCCTGGCCTCGGGCAAAGGGTAGCTCCTCTCGGCTCTTCCTGCACCACTTTAGCTTGGCACTCTGGGCGGCTGCCCCTGACCTCGGACGTGGGGTAGCTCTTCTTGGCTGCGCTTGTGAGCCTACTGTGTCCCTCTAAATACTGTTAGAAATATTGAGCTCTATTCTCTCCTTCTATTTATATTATTAGAGATGCCCACATCTGCATGTGTGTAGACACACACACACATACATTAGGTTAGAAATTTGGCAGTTTGATCTTGGTTCAAGGGAAAAACAAACAAACAAACAAAACAGTTCTCTAATGGCCCATGAAATAATTTGTGGCCTGTAGTATATTGGAATGAATGTTCCCAAAGACATTGTAGTTCTATTTAATTAATAAAACACATGCCACAAATGTTAGTCGCTCAGCTGTGTCTGACTCTTTGTGACCCCATGGACTGTAGCCCACAAGGCTCCTCTGTCCATTGGATTTTCCAGGCAGAAATACTGGAGTGGGTTGCCATTTCCTTCTCCATTTAAGAATCCTGTGTCAAAAAAAAAAAAAAAAGAAGAAGAAGAAGAATGCTAGGTGTCATTTTTCTGTAACAGGACTCTGAAATAGATGAATGGGAGAATATGTACCCCCTATAGATACTATATTGCCAAGGTTCCAAGGACTGGAATTTTAGAGGTTTTTAGGGCCAGTGATAAGTAACTCTTGGTTGAGAAAATTACATTTAGGCAAAGAAAAAAAATATTAGAAATATTTAACTAAAGATCTTGTGTTTGTAGCTGTCTCTGANTGTTTGTAGCTGTCTCTGAATATATATATATATATATATATATATATATATATATGCATGGCTGTGGGCAGGGCTTCTTTGTGTCGATAGTTAGGCTTATTTGTGTCAGTTCACTAAGACTCACACATAATATATGTGGAAAGTGAAGTCACTCAGTCATGTCCGACTCTTTGTGACCGCATGGACTGTAGCCCACAAGGCTCCTTTGTCCATGGGATTTTCCAGGCAATAGTACTGGAGTGGATTGCCATTTCCTTCTCCAGGGGATCTTTCCAACCCAGGGATTGAACCCGGGTCTCCTGCACTGTAGACAGACGCTTTACCATTTGAGCCACCAGGGAAGTCCCAATATGTGGAGAAACACTTATTAAATAGAAGGTAAGTATATCAGTCAGTCCTATGGGGAAGAAGAGGTCCTCTAATGAGTGTCAGTGATGAAACACTTCTGATTCCTCAGAAACACACCCATGCTAATCCCTAGCCTCCTCTTGCACATGCGTGCTCAGTCCCTTAGTCCTGTCTGACTCTGTGACCCCCTGGACTGCAGCCCACCAGGCTCCTCTGCCCACGAGATTTTCTAGGCAAGGAAACTGGAGTGGGCTGCCATTTCTTTCTCCAAGGGATCTTCCCAACCCAGGGATTGACACTTATTTCTCAAGAAGGGGGTTTTAAGGAGTAAACATACTGATAATTTGGATATCCTTTTACATTTTAATTATGTAGGTGTCAACCTGAAAAAGGAGACGCAACATATCCTTGTTTTAGCTGCCCCCACCCAACACACACACAATATTTTGGCCACTTGATGTGAAGAGCTGACTCATTTGAAAAGACCCTGTTGTTGGGAAAAATTGAAGGCAGGATGAGAAGGGGATGACAGAGGATGAGATGGTTAGATGGCATCACCAATTCAATGGACATGAGTTTGGGTATACTCCAGGAGTTGGTGATGGACAGGGAGGCCTGGAGTGCTGCTGTTCATGGGGTCGCAGAGTCAGACACGACTGAGTGACTGAACTGAACTGACATGTACACACTGCATATGAAATGAAAATGTAAAACAAAACCATGTCCCAAAAAAAAGGGACCAAAAAAAAAGCAATCAGAGATTCAAGATGTATCTGGAAAACAACTATTAATACTTAGCTATTATTTAAACTTTTTATCACTGTACTATTGTGGAGTAGCTACACAGGAATTAAACTACTCTGATAATATGCTTTTATTTTTCCTAATTAGGGATTAAATTTCCATATGAAACATCTCTGTTTCCCCAGACTGAATATTCTGTTTCCCCAGAGTGAATGTTCTCCAATCTTAAAGGTTTCCCTGAGGTTCCAGAAATGTGCCTGGTTTTGTATGGACATGAAGGAGGTAAAAGGGAGGTAGAAGAAGAGGGTCAACCAAGTCCCACTAGGGAAGCTTTGGGTCCCTCAAGCCCACTGTCATGGAAACCACTGTATTTTGAACCAGTGGCATCACTAAGTTTTCTCCTAAGATTAGGGAATGAGGACTAGGGTGAGATGACTGAGGCATTCACCTTGGACAGGAAGCTGAAGATGCTGGAAATCTCAGTATTTGAGATGAGTAATATTTAATGCAGTCCAAAAAAAAAAAAAAAACTTTGGCCCACAAGCTGGCCACCTATTGTGTGAACAAAGTTTCTCTGGAGCTGTGGTTGGCATTAAGGTAAGGCTAGGGAGCTAAGATCCTGCAAACACAAGGTTTTTGTTTAAATTTTTAATAATTTATTCATCATGGATTGTGGAGTTTTTCATTATGTTTTATAGCTTAAAATATTACATTAAATATTAATTACTGAATTGTTGTCATTGCCTCACTTGCCTTACCTTAATTTTGGGTTTCCAATATTTGGATACCAGAGTAAATTGTGAACAAAATATATGCTCAAAAAATTGTAAATCATTGCCCAAGAATATGAACTGTGACATTGTGTTAGGAAGGAAGAAATGGAGAGAGGGAGGCAGGGACAAAGACAGTCAGGGAGGGAGGGAAACATTTTATTCAAAGCCTGGGGCAGAATCCCTTTTCCAACAGCCAGTTATGCTACCCTGTTCTGTTTATTCCCAAAAACAGTTGGTAGAATGGTTAATGGTGCCATGTGGGGTTTAATTTCTCATATGACTTATGACAGCTATAGGTTTTCATCGTTGTTTAGTCACTCAATCATGTCCAGCTCTTTGCGACCCCATGGGCTGTAGCCCAGTAGGCACCCCTGTGCATGGGATTTCCCAGGCAAGAATACTGGGGTGGGTTGCCATTCCCTTGTCCAATAGGTTTTAGAGTTGCATTTTTAATTCTCTGATCTTCAATATATTCATCTGTAAAATGGGGAGAATGTCTATTTCATAGCTTTTTTGTGATAACAAATGACGGTAGTATACACTATTCTCAAACTCAATTTCTGGTATACACGAAGGTCTTAAAAAATGTTAGCAATTGATTTTCTTGTTTTTATGTTATTGACATTATTGTTGATTTTTTAACTAATAGTTCACTCANTATTTTTATTTTATTGGTATATATGAGTATATGTATTTTTTGAACTATCCTACATGTATGTAGAGAAAGAGCTCATGCCTTATCCATCTCTCATGTCTTGCATTTTGCTTACATGATTCAGATTAATCAGATCTTATTCACTTGGTGCCGTATTTCAAGGGAAGTAATTTTGCTAGCCATCTTCATTTTTTAATTTTTTTCAATCATCCAACAACCTCATGAGGTATATACTATTATCTACATCTACCACTTAAAGAAACAGTAGCTCAGAGAGTTTGTATAACTTGCTCAAGCACATGCGGTTACTAGTGTTCTGGCTGAATACAGTTTAATAGCTTTTGGTCCAGTTGTGATTTTTTTTTTTTAATTGTATTTTGTTTTGTTTTAATTCTACAACTGAATCACACTTTCTCTGGGTATGAGTATATTGTGTGGACCTACTTACGGTTCAGCTATGGTCACTTTCTTTCCCTCAAGACTTAGCTGGTCATCAACTCTTCTTAGAAGACTACTAATAGACTCAAGCTGGATTAGATGCTGCTGTTATATCAACTACTTTTTGCTATTTCAGCACTTATCAGATACTATGTGAACACCTTTTAATATGCTTGTCTGAAAAGCAAAAGTCACTCAGTCATGTCTGACTCTTTGCAACCCCATGGATTATACAGTCCATGGAATTCTCCAGGTCAGAATACTGGAGTGGGTAGCCTTTCCCTTCTCCAGGGGATATTCCCAACCCAGGGATTGAACCCAGGTCTCCTGCATTGCAGGCGGATTCTTTACCAGCTGAGCCAAAAGGGAAGTCCTATACATGCTTACTTGCTGCCAAAATACCCTAGCCTTCTCAAGGATTATTAAGTGTGCTTGATTAATTTCTAGCTCTCCAGCACCACATGCACTCTTTGGTACCTAGTGAGAGATCAGTTAACATTAATTGAATAAATGAGAGTGTCCATGTATAACTATGTCTATTAATTTAATAAAGAATTACACTGAGATTCTCCAGACAAGATGAGAATAGCTAGGCTTTTTGCCCACTTGGGCTCAATCTATTGATTTATCTGTAATATTTTTCTGGAATTGTTCTGCAATTTATCCTGCAAGCCAATTGTTTCTATGAAAAGCATGAAATATTTTTATATAAATTAAAAAAAACTATTCCTCTCCAATTTTTAATCATTGAAACTTCACCTATTTTTAATATATGAAGAAATTTCAATGAGTTTTCGGTGAAAAGAGTCAAACTAAGCTATTAATTTCTGCTTTAATTACTTTTTTTCCTTAAGAAGAAAGACAATGCAGCCATTAAGATGGCACCAAAGGGAACTGTTTTGTGTAAGATTATACACACCAATATTTCAAAGTGACTTTAGTACTGTTCTATAAGCAGCCAGCTTGTTATTTTTTCTGTTACATTTACATACAGTATCTTATAACTTTTTCTTAGAATAAATAGCAATGGCTTTTGTAAAAGTAATACAATATATGCTATTATACTACTTTACATTTGCTATAACCCAGGAAGTTATATTCAACTTTTAGAAAGTCTCATATCTAAGTAGAGACTTAATAACTCCATCTAGGTAGGGGCCAAGTGGGATGTTCAGCCTTAGGGACATACAAATGAATGTGGCAAAGTCCTTTCTGAGATGCTCCTGTATCTCTTGTGGAAGACAAGCATGTCACCAAGTCACATCTCAGTATAATTCATTTAGTGTTTCTTTCCATGCCTACACACTGAGGTAATAAGACAAGCTCAGCTGTAGAATTACTTTCTGTCCTGGAATTCTTTATGACTGTGATTATGATTAATGTTACTGAACATAACTATAAAAGTATGTAACATGTCCTTTATAACAAAACATGAAGAAATGAGATCTTTTATTAGAGGAAAACAAAACTATCTGATGATCTAGACAGGACACAATTGATAAACATGGAGGAGAGATTTAAAGGAGAATTTAGAGCTTTTAAAGTTCCACCTTGGTGTCTTCATTCTCTACGGAAGAAATGCATTTTTGGAAAAAAATGATTTCTGTCACTAACAAGGTTGTCTCTGGTCTATTCCTGGGAGAAATGTAATTTAACCAAATTAAATTTCTTCCACTTTTAAATTGAACAAGCCAGGATCCCGAACTCTCTCTCTCTCTCTTATTCCCACACTGAAGTAAAATGAAGACCAAACTATAACTGTCAATTAATAACTTCAGATTCTATTAAAGAACCCTTGTGAAATTTATCTGCAGAGGCATTTCTCAAGAAAAGCACAAGGCTAGGTCACTGTGAGCAGAAACTGCTCTCACCCACAGAACTGGAAACGCCAAACGACACGGAGACTGAAGGCTTTGCAGTGTGTATTGTTTGTCCCTAGATGGTAAGTGCTGGGCTCCTTCACTGTGTTTCATGCTCAGACCAACCCGAAGACGAGCGAGGTGGTTAGTCCATGAGCTCTCAGCCATACATGGCATAGGCTGGTAGGACAGCGACCTAAACAGATAAATTAGATTTCCCCTATACAGATTTCTTCACTGAGTGTTTTTTTTTTAAGGTACAGAGTCCTTTATTTCCACATATAATTAGAAAATTTGACAAATAAGAAAGGTAAATGGAAAATAGATCTGATGAACATATAATTAATGATTAATCAGGAAAATTCAAATTAGAATAATTATCAGTTTTCTCCATGCACTGGTAATATTTTTTAAGATGGTAAAGTAATTAGCCTCCAATTAAATAAATTTAAATTAAAAAAATATATATAGTAATACCCTATTTGGGCAAGGACCTAGGAATGTGCATGCTCTCATACACCTCTGTAGTTAATAGTCTGGAAGTATGTATCAAGAGTTATAAAAATGTGTATATCCTTAGAGATAGTAATCCCATACTTTGGGAATTAAAGATAAGAAAGTTCATATTTAAGGATATGAATATAGACTTAAATAGATGTTTTATTTTCAACATTTTCATTTTTAACAGTTAAAAATAAGAAACCACATAAATATTACAAAACTGAAAACATGCTTTTCTGAATGAATACAAAATGAAAGACAATGCACCATTAAAATGACACCGCAAGTGAATTTTTACCAGCACTACCAGATAATAGAAACAAACATTTCAAGATGATTTCAGTGTTTTTCTTTGAGATGGTACTCTTTTATGAACATATTGTGGGCATTTTGTAATGTTTCATGATGAAAATTAGTCACTATAGTAAAATGAATAATCTGGATGCTAAAGGCAAATACATACTAAATATCCCCCACTGTCAGCAACAATGAAAATTATAAAGATATCTAATCTTAAAAGATCTGAACAGACACTTTCTGAGGAAAACTATAAAAATTTAGACTGAGTCATATCAAAATGTTGGATGGCAGTTGCAAAGGTATCAAGTTTCCCAAATTCATGTCCAAATAATTAAACATCCGATAAAAATAGCATTGCTGAAGATGAATGTAGGGAGGGCAGGGCTATAACCTTGAAAACAGAAATCTCTCATGGGTTTATTTTTTTCGCTTGTGGAAAAACAATGCCTATACCTTTTGTTTATTTTTTTTTTCTTTTGATGCAATTTATTTATTTATTTGCCTCTATCTTTTAAAATACAGAAGTATGGGAGAAGGATCCTTTACTTAACATCGATGACACCATAAACAGCAGCTCATGCAGGATGGTAATAATAAGAGAATCGTCAGGCCAGCGGATGGCACAAAATAGGACAGACATGTAAGATGCAGACCTTTAGCAGGAGAAGGACTCAGAGTATTCTAATATCTTTGGAATCCAGTTCCTCCTCTTTTCATTGCAGCCGCAGTCTTAATTCAGGTCCTAATGGTCTCTCTCCCACGCGATGACAGTTCATGCCATGTAGTAATTTGCAATTATTCTGAGATACGAATTTGAATAAAGCTTTGTGGGGCTGCTGATCATTTACAAATTGAGTCTCATTTGAAAAGTGCTTTGTTGCTGTCTATTCATTGACTAGGAAATGTTCTAAATGTTGGCGCTTTGTGGGAAAATGCCCATCTTGTGAGAAAACAAAACATTAATGTAATTTTATAAGGTTCATAACTTCTATTTGTTGTAAAACATGTACAGAAGCGATGTGAATTGTTACAACTCTGATTTCTGAGAAGGCCAGCTTCTAAATCAGTGATTCTATACTGTTGAATTCTTTTAAGTAAGGAAAGGAAATTAGCTATGGAACAAAAATATGAATATTTAGGTCTATCACACAGTTTATACCAAATAAAATTTACAATGTCCAATTAAATTCTTAAAAAATACATATGATAAGGAAATAGCTTAGAAAAATTAAGGGAATATTGAATTGATTTTAGTTTGAATATAAATTGATTTTGCCTTTTCAATACAAATGAAGCTTTAGGGGGAAAATGGATACAAGTAAGTAAAATTTCTACAAAGCAATAAAATTCTAGTTTTGTAAGGGGCTAATAATATGAAAGAGCTTAAAAAAAGAAAAGTTCAATCTTGTTATTCAAAATTATCTTCAAAAATCTTAGTTTGATCTTGTCTCTGGTGGGGCTTATTTCATTGCTGCTGATCACCTCTTGGCCTTCTAGGTCCCAGTGGGCAATTTAACCCTTACCCAGCACAGACCACTACTGGTTCTTCTGTACAGGTTCAATATTTTGTTTGCTCAGTATTTGTTTTTGAGATTGATTCACGATGCGAAATGTAGCTCAAAGTTCATTGTATAAATATACCCTTAAAACCATGGTACCATGAACACTTTTCTGTTTTCCTCACATACATATGGCTATTTTCTAAGATTCAAAATCTCCATGTAGCATAAGCAGATCTTTACTTTTAATTGATATTGCCAAATAAGTCTCCCAAAAGCTTGTAACCCATTATTCATCCCCAGAAGTGTATATATATATATATATATATATATATACACACACACATATATGACCACACTACTCTCAATCCGTGGTAATATTTAGCATCATCAGACACTATGTTTGTCACTCTGTCATGTCCAACTGTTTGTGACCCCAGGACTGTAACCCACCAGGCTCCTCTGTTCGTGGAATTCTCCCACTGGAGTGGGGAGCCATTCCCTTCTTCAGGTGATCTTCCCAACCCAGGGATCGGATCTGCGTCTCTTGCATTGGCCAGTGGGTTCCAGCACTGAGCCACCTGAGAAGCCTGGGGTTGTTAGTTCTGTGCATTGCAAGTATTTTGCCCCAGTCTATGACTTATCTTCTCAACTCTGGTGATTTTTGAGGCAACAACAGTTTTTATTTTAATTAGATTAAATATATTAGTCTTTTCTCTTTTGACTTATGCTCTTACTGTCTTGTTTAAGAAATCATAAACTTATTCGTGTGTGTAATTTTCAAAGGTTTTACACATTTAATTTTTCTTTTGAACCTCAGACCACCTAGCCCTGAGTTTTTGGATAAGGTATGAGTTAGGGTTGAAATTTTATTCTCTTTCATGACATTTTATTCATCTTTCATTTAGATAACCAATAGTTCCAACATTGTGCTAATCCTTTCCCAATGATCTGCAACATTTCCTATTTTTAAATCTCTTATAGATAAGCTTATTTTGGGCTCTTTATTCTGCCTCATCAGTTAATTTGTCTGTCTCTTTCCCACTACTGTGCTGGCTTAGTAGTTTTATTATAAATATTTATATCTGACTAGAAAAACTCAACCTTATTTGCTGCAAAATTGTCTTATTTACTCTCACCCAGTGCTATTTATATATGAGAATGCTTGAATTAACTTTTCTAGCTTCATAAGAATTCCTATTTGAATTTTGAG
>SJYQ01001840.1:107207-118307 GCA_006410935.1 Redunca redunca | reverse complement strand
GAATTCCGTATGCAATAGTGAGATGCTATTTCTTAAGTTTATATTTATATTATTACTTTGTAGATGCTCTTTATCAAGTTGAAGAAATTCCCTTCTACTCCTAGTTTATTTGGAGTGTTTTATTTTTTTATATCAGTAATATGTTTTGTTTTTTTCAATGCTTTATCTTATCTATTGATATGACCATGTGCTTTTTTAGCCTGTTGGTTGATGGATTACACTCATAATTTTCAGATTTTGAACTAACCTTGCATAAGTTTTGTTTATAAGTTTTGAGATAAGTCTCACTGGGTTGTGTAATTCTTTTAATTGTGGCGGTGATTTAGTTGCTATGCCGTGTCTGACTGTTGCAACCCCATGAACTGTAGCATTTCAGGCTCCTCTGTCCGTAGGATCCTCCAGGCAATTTCATACGTTGTTTAATTCTATTTTCTTTTATTTTGTTGAGGATGTTTGCATCTATATTCATGAGCGATATTGATTTATAGTTTTCTTTCAGTGTATTTGGTTTTGGTGTTAGGGTAATGCTGGCATTAAAGGATGAGTTAGGGAATATTCCTTCTACTCCTGTTCTCTAAAAGAGATGATAGAGTACTGATATAATTTCTTCATTAAATATTCGGTAGAATTCATCTGTGAATGCATATGAACATGGTGCTGTGTACACTTGGAGTTAAGTAATTATTGATTCAATTTCTTTAACAGACACAGGTCTATTCAGATGGTCTTTTTTTTGTGGGTGAATTTTGGCAAGTTATGTCTTTCAAGAAATTAGTTAATTTCATCTTAGTCATCAAATTTCTTGTTACTATTGTTGTTCAGTCTCTAAGTCATATCCAACTTTTTGCGACCCCATGAACTATAGCAAGCCAGGCCTTCTCAAACAGTTTGCTCAAATTCATGTCCACTGAGTCAGTGATGTCATCCAACCATCTTGTTCAGTGTCACCCCCTTCTCCTTTGCCCTCAATCTTTCCCAGCATCAGGGTCTTTTCAAATGAGTCAGCACTTCGCATCAGGTGGTCAAAATATTGGAGCTTTAGCTTCAGCATTAGTCCTTCCAATGAATATTCAGGGTTGATTTCTTTTAGGATTGACTGGTTTGATCTCTTTGCAGTCCAAGGGATTCTCAAGAGTCTTCTCCAGCACCACAGTTTGAAAGCATCAATTTTGTTGATCCAGACTTGTTCATACAATTCTGTTATTATTATTTTAATTTCCACAAGATCTCTAGNTAGTTACCTATTTGCTCATATATATGTATACATATTTTTAATATACATGATATATTCAAAGGCATATATAACCAAGTATATAGTCTTTATTATTATCTTGGAGCAATCTGCAATCTGGCAGATCAATTAAGAACAAGAAAAAAATGTTTTCATTTTACCTGCACTTATTCTTTCTTCTGGGCATGTTTTTTCTTTCTTTTTAAATTTAGATCCCAGATTACCAAGCATATTGTTCCCATTTCCCTTTCCCTTTGATTTTCTATATTTTGAAAATAATAAAATAATATACTTAGGTTTAATATTTGGTATTTTTCTTGCTTGGCATTCTCTGAGAGTCCTGGATCTGTGGTTTGGTATCTGACATTTGGAGAAATGATCAGTCTTATTGTTTTAAATGTCTGTCTGGTTCCTTTCTTCTCCTGGTATTCCTGTTATGCATACATTTCAACTTTCACAGCTTTCCCATACTGCTTGGATATCCCTTTTGTTTTTCTTTTTATCAATCTTTATTCGCTTTGCTCTTCAGCTTTGGAGGTTTCTATTGACATACCCTCAGGCTCAGAGTTTCTTTACTTAGCTCTCTAATCTCCTAACAAGCCCTTGGAAGTTATTCTTCATTTCTGTGACAGTGTTTTTAATCTCTAGCATTTGTTTTTCCCTGAGACAGTGATCCACATATCTGATGACATTGCCTGTCTATTTTTACATGCTGGCTGACTGCTCTGAAGCTTCCTGCTTCAACTCCCACTTTTCTTTGGGGCTATGAAGAGGGTATTTCACACCCACATGTTAGGGCATCATCATAGTCCTTGAGAGGCCTCCCAGACAATGCATTTCACTTGAACTACCATTCGCTCTCTGGTATCCTCTGCCTCTAAGAACTCACTCTCTAGTCTGACTTTGCTGGCTCTCTGGTCCTCACCAGTTCAGTTCATTCTCTCAGTCGTATCTGACTCTTTGCGACCCCATGGACTGTAGCACACCAGGCTTTCCTGTCCATCACCAACTCCCAGAGTTTACTCAAACTCATGTCCATTGAGTCGATGATGCCATTCAACCATCTCATCCTCTGTTGTCCACTTCTCCTCCCACCTTCAACCTTTTCCAGCATCAGGGTTTTTTCAAATGAGTCAGTTCTTCACATCAGGTTGCCAAAGTGTTGAAGTTTCAGTTTCACCATCAGTCCTTCCAATGAATATTCAGGACTGATCTCCTTTAGGATGGACTGGTTGGATCTCCTTGCTGTCCAAGGGATTCTCAAGAGTCTTCTCCAACAACACAGTTCAAAAGCACAGTTCTTTGGCACTCAGCTTTCTTTATAGTCCAACTCTCACATCCATACATGACTACTGGAAAAACCATAGCTTTGATTAGACAGACCTTTGTTTGCAAAGTAATGTCTCTGCTTTTTAATATATTGTCTAGGTTGGTCATAACTTTTCTTCCAAGGAGCAAGCGTCATTTAATTTCCTGGTTGGTTGAAGTCACCATAGGCAGTGATTTTGGAGCACAAAAAAATAAAGTCTGTCACTGTTTCCACTGTTTCCCCATCTACTTGCCAGGAAGTGATGGGACCAGATGCCATGATCTTAGTTTTCTGAATGTGGTCCTCACCAGAGCAGAGGTAAATCCAGATTCAGTTGTGTCCTGGTAAATAGACTTTCAGGAAAAGAAAATGTCTCAGTCTGAAGCATTTGCAGGGTTTATAGTATAGAGACTCCCATTATGGCCTATTTCAAGTGACCACAACAGAGCTGGGAAGACAGAAATACATTCAGGGTGTTCAGTCCTGAGCAGCAAACCTTTGCTCTCCAGAAATCTGTCTTGCACACACATCATCATTAATCTTGTTTGGCCTTTACATACCAAATCAGATGGCATGCAGAGCTATACCCTGAAGAAAATATCTTCATTGGATCTTTTGTTGTTGTTGTTGAGAGTATGAAACTATATAGCTTATTTCTGCTTAAGGAGAAGATGATGGGACTCAGTTGTACCTGAACAGAGGTTTTATGGTCCGGGCAGTATGTGAACCAAATGTTTCTTTAAGCCTTTATCCATTTTTCTTGTTAAACTGGTGGTACAGTTGTGCTGATGTTCATAGTAGTGACGTGGGTTTGTAAGCCCTGAAGAAGACCTTAAACCTCGGGTTCCCTGTTACTCACAACTCCAGGTGCTGTGAGAGGAAGACTCAGTCCTGATGAGAGGCAGGAAGTAAGGACACAATATTCACTGGACATTCCCCTTTGAAAAGCCCTCCAGAGGAAATTAAGGATAGTTTCGTCACTGGGTCAAGCATGTCCTTGATGCTGTAAATAGCTGATTTGTTATTCAGATATGATCAGTTTGAGTTTATGTTAAGATGAAGGCACTTCTCAGAGAGGCATTAATGCAAATACACAAAGACAGAACACTGGAGGAAACATTGTTGGGGGGCCCTGTTCGTTATAGAGTTTCAAAGTATCATCCACAGACTACTTCATGTTCCCAAAGGAAGTTTGTGCCTTTGCAATGGAAAAATCACACAGATCCCATCTGAGTAATGAAACATCAGTAAGAGTGAAACCTCTGACTCAGCTGCCTCTCTGTCTCCATATACACACAGCTGTAATCAAGCTCAGTGGGTCTCTGTATTCCTGACAGATCTGATGGCCCTTTTAGTGGGGCCTAGCTCTGATTGGACTTCAGATAGAACCTGCAATGTAACATTGCAATTACTAGTTCTTCTCTTACCTGTTGTCTGCGTTGATTTTGCAGCTGATGTAGACAAATTCAAGGCTCTAGATATCAAATCTGAGCTTGTTTACAACAAGCAATTCTCATTATGAGCTCTTGACACTGTTGGGACACCTTTCTGAGAGTTTCACAAATCCTTTGTTACACCACCTCACACAAAGCTGGTAAAACTGGGTTTAGATGTGTGCTATGTGATAGGTTAGATGAGGCAGTAAAGTCACAGTATATATTTCTGAGTTTCAAATGCATTTTATTCATTTGTTTAAAAGCTGGTTATTGTATATAACAAGATTTTTTAAGTTTTAGAAGATAAAGTTTTTTTATCCNATACCTTTTAAGATATTCTTGTATTTTTAGTCATCATGACATAATTTTCTAGTGAAAAATGTTTTAAATGGATAAATAGTTTAAAATTATTTCAGGAAATCAAACTTAAACATCAGTATATAAACTCCATTTAGCAAAGTAGCACAAAAATATTTGATTTCTCACTCTTGCTTGTGTATCTTCCAGGAGCAGAGTTTAGGATTGAGTTTATCTACCTTGGAGAATGTGGTTTATGTACACAGCTAAGGAGAACATTATTAAGCTGACAACCACCAGCTTCTGCTTTATAGTCTATGCCAAAACCTTTGTCTGTGTGGATCACAATAAACTGTGGAAAATTCTGAAAGAGATGGGAATACCAGACCACCTGACCTGCCTCCTGAAAAATCTGTGTGCAGGTCAGGAAGCAACAGTTAGAACTGGACATGGAAAAACAGACTGGCTCCAAATAGGGAAAGTAGTATGTCAAGGCTGTATATTGTCACCCTGCTTATTTAACTCATGTATAGCATATCATGAGAAATGCTGGACTGGATGAACCACAAGCTGGAATCAAGATTGCTGGGAAAAATATCAATAACCTCAGATATGAGGATGACACCACACTTATGGCAGAAAGTGAAGAAGAACTAAAGAGCCTCTTGATGAAAGTAAAAGAGGAGAGTGAAAAAGTTGACTTAAAACTCAATATTCAGAAAACTAAAATTATGGCATCTGGTCCCATCACGTCATGGCAAATAGATGAGGAAACAGTGGAAAAAGTGACAGACTTTATTTTGGGGGGCTCCAAAATCACTGCAGATAGTGACTGCAGCCATGAAATTAAAAGACGCTTACTCCTTGGAAGGAAAGTTATGACCAACCTAGATAGCATATTGAAAAGCAGAGACATTACTTTGCCAACAAAGATCTGTCTAGTCAAGTCTATGGTTTTTCCAGTAGTCATGTATGGACGTGAGAATTGGATGGTGAAGAAAGCTGAGCACTGAAGAATTGATGCTTTTGAACTGTGGTGTTGGAGAAGGCTCTTGAGAGTCCCTTGGACTTCAAGAAGATCCAACCAGTCCATCCTAAAAGAGATCAGTCCTGGGTGTTCATTGAAAGGACTGATGTTGAAGCTGAAACTCCAATACTTTGACCACCTCATGCAAAGAGCTGACTCATTGGAAAAGACCCTAATACTGGGAAGTATTGGGGGCAGGAGGAGAAGGGGACAACAGAGGATGAGATGGCTGGATGGCATCACTGACTCAGTGGAAATGGGTTTGGGTAGACTCCGGGAGTTGGTGATGGACAGGGAGGCCTGGCGTGCTGCGATTCATGGGGTCGCAAAGAGTCAGAGAAGACTGAGAGACTGAACTGAACTGAAGAGACCCCATTCTTCCTGATACCTAAGAGAAGCCATCAGTGTTCCTTTAGGAACACGGAGGTTTTTGAAATAAAGCACTAGAGGAGGAGTTTTAATGATCTACCTGACACCCAGTCCTTGGACCACTTTCAAATACCCACTTCCAGGGCTATCTGTTTGTGAAAGCCCACTCCCCAAACCATGTCCCTCTGGGTTCAGGGAAATCCCCTACTCTTAATAAAGGACAGTTTCGGAGATTTGGATGGATGTAGCGGTGAAGATAACTGCAGCTAGCAGGTTTGCCGTTTTCTCTGGCCTGCCTTCCAATAAGTAGCTGGCCACTTACCTCTCCTCTGTGCCCTCCTTCCCCATGTCTGTCTTTTCTTTTGGGCTTGGGCCCCTGCCTTGAAAGTCTCTCTTCCTCTCTTCCTTGGCAGGAAGTTCTGTCTTTTCACCCCATCCCTCTCCTAGCCCAGAAACTGAGATGCTGCTAAATGTGGCCGCTCACTCTTCTCTGTGCCTGCTTGACTTCAACTTTCCTCTATGTTCCTCCAGGTTCCAGCTGTCTTCTACAACCCCATTTGTCACTTCTACCTGACTTTCTCAAATCCTGTATTTCCTTTCAACAAAAAACTCAAGGACCTTCCTACTCCATTGTCTACTGCATCCCACCAGCCCCAGCATCCCAGGCTCAGGGTATCAGGTGGTCAGTACCCAGCAAGTACAAGGAAGGCTCAGGGCAAGAGAAGACAGAAAGCAGATGGTCAAGAGACCAGCTAAGCAGAACAGGGCAGCCGCTTTTGTCTCTGTCATGAATACATTTATACACATTGTTTCTCTTTATGAAAGAGATACCTTAAGGAGAAGACATGAACCAGCAGATGTTTGGGGTGAGAAGTTCTGATATGATTGATGTAGGCACATACTTTGCATTTGACTTTTATCCTCAGAATTAACATGCCCTGGTAAAAATAGCTTTCTTTTGAGAACTTTACCTTGATGACATATGTTCATTATTAGAGCTTAGAAACATGAGATTTTATTTCTCTGTTCTAATAGCAGAAAACAGACTGAAGTTCAAACTCAGTGCAATAAATGTATTTTAGATTTATCTTAAAAAAAAAGCTACTTTTCAAACTAATTATCAGAACTGGACTCTGGACTCCAGACATCTGGACGCCTTGTTCATTTGTCTCAGCACCAAGAGAACAACAGGCAGTAGAGAACTTCAGCCTGAAGTCTTGGTGTTGGCAATTCCATAGCAAAACTGGCTCTAGCCTGACTATTTTCAGACAACTCAAACCCACCAGCAGAGCTAGTCTGGAATTGCTACTGCTGCTTGAGGTTTGATGACATTGCTGGGTGAGCCTTTGGGTGCCTCTGTGCAACTTCACTCACCATGGTTCTGCCCTGACCTCCTCCAGGTCTCTTCTGGAATGAGCCCCCACCCTGAATCCCATTTCCTTTCTCTGTGTCCTGGATATAAATCCTGTTGTTTGCTAGGTTCTCTTCCTGGAGCTAGAATCTTCCCCTTGCTTGTCCTTCACCAGCTCTCATAGGAGGCTTTCTTCAACCCTTCTAAGTTCTTCTGGCTGCTCTAAATTTTAAATTGGCATGAGACAGATTAATAGGAGAAAGTCAAACAAGAGCTTAATAACATGCATACATGAGTGAGACCCAGGGAAACTGAATAGCTCACCACAATGGCTAGAACCCCCATTTTAAATACATCATCAGCTAAAGACAAAAGAGGATGCTGGGGGTAGGAGTTTCAGACTTCAAAGGGGAAGAAGGTTAAGTCACATGGAGGAGGAAAAGCAAGTGTTAAGTAACTAAATACTGGCCAGGCAAAGACAATGAGTCACAGAGAGGAATTAATAGAGTCTGTTAGGTTCCTTCCTACCTGTCTATACACCTAGTTCATACTATGTTCTCAGTGGTCACAGCTTCCTTCCTGGAACCCATCCTCTAGCTGCATTCTTCAGGCAGTTAGTTAGGAGGTCAGTTTCTTCCTGCATCTTTGGGTCCTGATTGTTTTTAGCTGGAAGTAACCCACATGCCAAATAAACATTTTGAGGTGGCAAATTTTACTCCCTTACACTCCACCAAATCCCTTTCATCATTCCTCTCCCTCTCTCTCATACATATTAGTTTATGTACTCTATCTCTCAACCTTTCTCTCACTCTTTCTCTCCCTCTTTCTCTCCCCACCACACACATCTAGAGGCTGTCTAGGGTGCTAATAAAAAGGTAGCAAATGAAAAAAACAGTGCAGGTGAAACCCAGCAGGACTTTGTGGGGATCCTGGGCCCCTGGAAGCCCTTTCAATCTAATCAGACAAGGGAGGAGCAGCCAAGAAACAGTAGTGCTGCTTTGGGGTAGGACCCAGGTTCTGCCTCAAGAGATACACATAATATCTTTAAGCTCTTCTGCAGAATTAAAACCCCCCACTGAATGGAAAATGTTCCAGAGGGAAGGTCACAGTTTAATAACTATGGGAAGCTCATCAGGAGATCACCTGAGATCAGATTAAAGGGATGTAGGCCCTGTATACACCCTGATCTTTGTCAGCAACCCTTCCCTTGAACTATTGCTATAAAACTCCTCACCAATGCCCCTCAGGTTGGGACTCAGAGATTTTTAGACAAGGAACTTGCTGTCTTCCCACTTTATCTGGCAATGCCATAAAGCTATTCTTTTTTGCTTCACCCCAGGTAAAAAGCTCTGTGTCTGAGAGTCAGTTCAGCACTGGTGCACACAGAGTCTGAAATTTCAGCATCACAGGCAGCCAGCCATGAAAGTCCATGAGCATCTTCACTTCTTGGCTCTGGGCACAATTCTTGACTCATCTCTCTGGAACCTAAGCTCAAAGTACACTCAACCTCTGTGCTTCCTTCGGATACTACAATTGTGAGTGTCGGCACCACTTGTCAGCCAGTCCTCGAACCAGACCAGTTCCTTTAGCTCACTTCTGACTCCAGCCTCTTCCCATCAATTGCTAATGAGATTCCAGAATGCCTTATGGATGAACCCATGTGCATTAGAGCTGCAGCTTTCCCATCATTCAGTTCCTCCCAAGAGCCCAATAGGACATAAGAGAAACATTCTTACCTGTTTTACAGACAGTAAAACCAAGGCACAAGGAGCAGTTCATGATGTCCAAGGCCATCCATTGGGAATACATGACCACAAGCTGGTGCTAGAAAAATAAATCACTTACAGCCATCTCTTTTTTTCTTTTTCCCAGAGCCACCTGGGAAAATCAGTAAGAATGAAAAGTACTCCCTCCAGCAAAACTCAGAGACCACCAATTTCTATTAAGTATTTATGGATGAAATAAAGTCTGCCCAGAAGCAGGCAGCCACTTCATATGCAGAACCAGTTTAATTTAAGTTGGTTTATATCTTCTTGCCCATCCACTTTGCTATTTCTAGGAAATATAAATCCATGTATCGGCAATGACTTGTGTTCATTTCTAATGGCAAGTTGGCGAAAAATAGCTGAAAAGGGCTCTATTTCACTTTTTAATTATGAAGCAAAAGTGACAGTTCATCTGGAGCGTTGTCAAGCCAAGATTAAAAGATGATCAAGATTTGGTTTCTAAAAATCATTTCTGGGGAAAAAAAAACTTACTCTGAAACACACAAAGTTCACACTAAAGGCAAGAGCTGTGTAGCAATTTCCCTCAGGTGGATCAGAAAACAAAATCTTTTCTTTTTTTNTAAAGGCAAGAGCTGTGTAGCAATTTCCCTCAGGTGGATCAGAAAACAAAATCTTTTCTTTTTTTTTTTTTTTGTATATCATTTTGTTTTCTTGGCTTTCTTGTATCTTTGCATGATGCAAAAATGTGATGAAAATGTCAGTTGCTTCCTGATCCAAGAATTTGGAGCCTAATGACCCAGCACTATATGGAGGGGTAATGGTTATGAAATACAGAAGCTGAGTGGAGACACATCTTATACCTAATTTTGCTGCTTATACTCAGATAAAAGTCTGTCACAGTGCAGAACACAATCTCTGTTACTGCTGATAGATAAAAACTATCTAAAAAGGATGCTTGCCTGTGGTAGGTACAGTGCTCTAGTCTTTGTTAACAGATGGCGGGGGTGGGGGGGGGCGTGAAATACTTGCCTTCAAGAAATTCAGAGCTTAGGAAAAGAGAAAATAAGCAGCCTCATGGATCACTGGGCAATGTTAGGAGCTCTGTAATGGGTGTGAGCCCAGAGCATTGAGGGCTTCAAGGAAAATGCACACCCAGCCACAGGGGCCAGGCCCCATGACTTTTCTACTTTGCTTTACTGTCTTTGTCTATAAATGCAGGTTTCAAGAAATACTTTTGCTTCCAGCTACAAGCTGGCATTGACACCAAGATTTAACCATGGCATCCAACAGCTCAATCTGAAAAGACTAAGTTCAATAAAAATATGAATGTACCACGTTTAGATTTGAATTCTTACAAATTCAAGCAAATACTCCTTAGACAGAAGGAAGGAGGCAGAGAAAAATGAAACACAAGTGGAGGATGAGTGATAAGTAGATAGATTTTTCTATAATCTCTGTTGAAGGAGAGGCTGTGAGTTTTCATTTACCCCACTCCTAGGGGAAAAAAGTCCCTTTAAGCTTTGAAATTGTTTATAATTTAGAGTTGCTGCTGCTGCTGCTAACTCACTTCAGTCGTGTCTGACTCTGTGTGACCCCATAGACGGCAGCCCACCAGGCTTCCTCGTCCCTGGAATTCTCCAGGCAAGAACACTGGAGTGGGTTGCCATTTCTTTCTCCAATGCATGAAAGTGAAAAGTGAAAGTGAAGTCGCTCAGTCATGTCCGACTCTTAGTGACCCCATGGACTGCAGCCCACCAGGCTCCTCTGCCCATGGGATTTTCCAGGCAAGAGTACTGGAGTGGGGTGCCATTGCCTTCTCCTAATTTAGAGTTAAGAATATAGAGAGGGGTTGAGGAGGAAAGTGAAAGAATTACATTGCTAAGGAGGATTTGCCTCACCTATAAGAATACAAGTGTGTGCCTTGAAAAAGCCCCTTCTATTACTTTATATATAAATATCAGTATGCCCCAATGAGAGAACTAATTGTGTTTCTTAAATACACACCACACTGTAAAGTTCCAGAAATGGTACAAGACTTGCTGGCTCTAAGAAATAAAGTCTATTAATTTAAAAAAAAATCATCAAACAAGTCTTTAATGAAACTAACTTATCAAGTCCTTTGTTTTCACTCACATTTCTGTTTCCATTAACATTGGTGATTATATTTGTTTCTTGGTTCTCAACATTGCTTTGGATCTTTGGTCTAATTTATTGCCATGTGTGGTATAGCAAACCAGGAATGGCACAAAGCCCAGTATAGTCTTAGACTATTTGTATAATCTAATACAATCTTCTCTTGTTTCAATAAAACACTATGGCACAGAGTTATCAAGTAATTTTCACAAGATAGCCA
>SJYQ01001840.1:74140-96536 GCA_006410935.1 Redunca redunca | reverse complement strand
CAAGTGGTGCTGGGAAAATTGGTCAACCACTTGTAAAAGAATGAAACTAGATCACTTTCTAACACCACACACAAAAATAAACTCAAAATGGATTAAAGATCTAAACGTAAGACCAGAAACTATAAAACTCCTAGAGGAGAACATAGGCAAAACACTCTCCGACATAAATCACAGCAGGATCCTCTATGATCCACCTCCCAGATTATTAGAAATCAAAGGAAAAATAAACAAATGGGACCTAATTAAAGTTAAAAGCTTCTGCACAACAAAGGAAACTCTAAGCAAGGTGAAAAGACAGCCTTCTGAGTGGGAGAAAATAATAGCAAATGAAGCAACTGACAAATAACTAATCTCAAAAATATACAAACAACTTATGCAGCTCAATTCCAGAAAAATAAACGACCCAATCAAAACATGGGCCAAAGAACTAAATAGATATTTCTCCAAAGAAGACATACGGATGGCTAACAAACACATGAAAAGATGCTCAACATCACTCATTATCAGAGAAATGCAAATCAAGACCACAGTGAGGTACCATTTCACACCAGTCAGAATGGCAGCGATCCAAAAGTCTGCAAGCAATAAATGCTGGAGAGGGTGTGGAGAAAAGGGAACCCTCTTACACTGTTGGTGGGAATGCAAAGTCGTACAGCCACTGTGGAGAACAGTGTGGAGAGTCCTTTAAAAACTGGAAATAGAACTGCCTTATGACCCAGGAATCCCACTGCTGGGCATACACACCGAGGAAACCAGAATTGAAAGAGACACATGTACCCCAATGTTCATCGCAGCACTGTTTATAATAGCCAGGACATGGAAGCAACCTAGATGTCCATCAGCAGATGAATGGACAAGAAAGCTGTGGTACATATACACAATGGAGTATTACTCAGCCATTAAAAAGAATACATCTGAATCAGTTCTAATGAGATGGATGAAACTGGAGCCGATTATACAGAGTGAAGTAAGCCAGAAAGAAAAACACCAATATAGTATACTAACACAGATATATGGAATTTAGAAAGACGGTAATGATGACCCTGTATGTGAGACAGCAAAAGAGACACGGATGTGTAGAACGGACTTTTGGACTCTGACGGAGAGGGAGAGGGTGGGATGATTTGGGAGAGTGGCACTGAAACATGTATACTATCATGTAAGAAACGAATCGCCAGTCTATGTTCGATACAGGGTACAGGATGCTTGGGGCAGGTGCATGGGGATGATCCAGAGAGGTGATATGGGGTGGGAGGTGGGAGGGGGGTTCAGGATTGGGAACTAATGTAAACCAGTGGCAGATTCATGTCAATGTATGGGAAAACCAATACAGTACTGTAAAGCAAAATAAAGTAAAAATAAAAATTAAAAAAAGATTTGTTTTTCCAGTAGTCATTTTTGGATGTGAGAGCTGGACCATAAAGAAGACTGAGGACCAAAAAATTGATACCTTTGAATTGTGGTTCTGGAGAGACCTTTGGACAGCAGGATTAAACCAGTTAATCCTAAAGGAAATCAATGCTGAATATCCACAGGAAGGAGTGATACTAAAGCTGAAGCTCCAATATTTTGGCCACCTAATGTGAAGAGCTGATTCATTGGAAAAGACCCTGAAACTGGAAAGATTTAGGGCAGGAGAAGAAGTAGGCAATAGGGGATGAGATGGTTGAATGGTATCACAGACTCAAAGGATATGAGTTTTAGCAAACTCCGAGAGATGGTGAAGGACCCAGAAGCCTGGTATGCTGCAGTCCATGGGGTTGCAAAGAGTTGGACATGGCTTAGCAACTGTACAACAATAACAAGTTTGCTTCTATGTCTTGGCTATTATAAATAATGCTGCAATGGACATTTTGCTTCCAAGGTGGCTCTAGTGGTAAAGAATCTGCCTGCCAAGGCAGGAGATGTAGGTTTGATCCCTGTGTCAGGAAGATCCCCTGGAGGAGGGCATGGCAATTCAGTCCAGTATTCTTGCCTAGAGAATTCCATGGATGGAGGAGCCTGGTGGGCTACAGTCCATAGGGTCACAAAGAATTAGCCATGACTGAAGAGACTTCAGGTATGACCTAAATCAAATCCCTTATGATTATACAGTGGAAGTGAGAAATAGATTTAAGGGACTAGATCTGATAGATAGAGTGCCTGATAAACTATATGGACTGAGGTTCATGACATTGTACAGGAGACAGGGATCAAGACCATTCCCATGGAAAAGAAATGCAAAAAAGCAAAATGGCTGTCTGGGGAGACCTTATAAATAGCTGTGAAAAGAAGAGAAGCAAAAACCAAAGGAGAAAAGGAAAGTTATAAGCATCTGAATGCAGAGTTCCAAAGAATAGCAAGAAGAGATAAGAAAGCCTTCTTCAGCGATCAATGTAAAGAAACAGAGGAAAAGAACAGAATGGGAAAGACTAGAGATCTCTTCAAGAAAATTAGAGATACCTAGGGAACATTTCCTGCAAATATGGGCTCGATAAAGGACAGAAATGGTATGGACCTAACAGAAGCAGAAGATATTAAGAAGAGGTGGCAAGAATACACAGAACTGTACAAAAAAGATCTTCATGACCAAGATAATCACAATGGTGTGATCACTCACCTAGAGCCAGACAACCTGGAATGTGAAGTCAAGTGGGCCTTAGGAAGCATCACTACAAACAAAGCTAGTGGAGGTGATGGATTCCAGTTGAGCTATTTCAAATCCTTGTGAAAGTGCTGCACTCAATATGCCAGCAAATTTGGAAAACTCAGCAGTGGCCACAGGGCTGGAAAAGGTCCGTTTTCATTCCAATCCCAAAGAAAGGCAATGTCAAAGAATGCTCAAACTACCGCACAATTGCACTCATCTCACACAGTAAATTCTCCAAGCCAGGCCTCAGCAATACGTGAACCATGAAATTCCAGCTGTTCAAGCTGGTTTTAGAAAAGGCAGAGGAACCAGAGATCAAATTGCCAACATCTGCAGGATCATGGGAAAAGCAAGAGAATTCCAGAAAACATCTATTTCTGCTTTATTGCCTATGCCAAAGCCTTTGACTGTGTGGATCACAATCAACTGTGGAAAATTCTGAAAGATGGGAATACCAGACCACTTGACTCGCCTCTTGAGAAACCTATATGCAGGTCAGGAAGCAACAGTTAGAACTGGACATGGAACAACAGACTGGTTCCAAATAGGAAAAGGAGTACATCAAGGCTGTATATTGTCACCCTGCTTATTTAACTTCTATGCAGAGTACATCATGAGAAATGCTGGGCTGGAAGAAGCACAAGCTGGAATCAAGATTGCCGGGAGAAATATCAATAACCTCAGATATGCAGATAACACCAACCTTATGGCAGAAAGTGAAGAGGAACTAAAAAGCCTCTTGATGAGAGTGAAAGAGGAGAGTGAAAAAGTTGGCTTGAAGCTCAACATTCAGAAAATGAAGATCTTGGCATCTGGGCCCATCACTTCATGGCAAATAGATGGGGAAATAGTGGAAACAGTGGCAGACTTTATTTTTCTGGGCGCCGAAATCACTGCAGATGGTGACTGCAGCCATGAAATTAAAAGATGCTTACTCCTTGGAAGGAAAGTTATGGCCAACCTAGATAACATATTCAAAAGCAGAGACATTACTTTGTCAACAAAGGTCCGTCTAGTCAAGGCTATGGTTTTTCCAGTAGCCATGTATGGATGTGAGAGTTGAATATTGAAGAAAGCTGAGTGCCAAAGAATTGATGCTTTTGAAGTGTGGTGTTGGAGAAGACTTGAGAGTCCCTTGAACTGCAAGGAGATCCAACCAGTCCATTCTAAAGGAGATCAGTCCTGGTTGTTCTTTGGAAGGAATGATGCTAAAGCTGAAACTCCAGTACTTTGGCCACCTCATGCAAAGAGTTGAGTCATTGGAAAAGACTCTGATGCTGGGAGGGATTGGGGGCAGGAGGAAAAGGGGACAACAGAGGATGAGATGCCTGGATGGCATCACCGACTGGATGAACGTGAGTTTGAGTGAACTCTGGGAGTTGGTGATGGACAGGGAGGCCTGGCGTGCTGCAATTCATGGGGTCGCAAAGAGTCGGACACGACTGAGCGACTGAACTGAACTGAACTAAAGAGACTTAGCCTGCCCAGTGGACATAAGGCTGCATGCATATTTTCAAATTAGTGTTTTTACTTTCTCTGGATAGTTGTCTGAAAATGGACTTGCTGAATCATACAGTAGTTTGTTATATTAATTTTTTTGAGGTACATGCATGCTGTCTTCCATCTTGGTTGTACCAATCATATTGGTGTAGATTGGTAGATTTAAATGTAGGTTGTTGCCATTGGATGCACCAGTTTACATTTTTACCAACAGTGCACGACTGTTAACTTTTCTCCACACCCTTTCCAAAACATAATATTTGTTGTTTTTTTTTTTTTTGATGATGATCATTCTGACAGATATAAGGTGATATCTTACTGTGTGTTAAATTTGCATTTCCCAGGAAATTAGTACTTTTGAGAATCTTTTCATATTAGGTGTTTCCATGTCTTCTTTGGAGAAATGTCTATACAGGTACTCTGGCTGTTTTTAAAATTAGATCTTTTTATACTGAGTTATAGGTTTTTTCTACAAAATTTGACTCAAATATTAACCCCATTGGATATACCATTTGCAAATATCTTCTTTCATTCAGTAGTTTGCATTTTCATTTTGTTGTGGTTTCCTTTGTTGTGCAAGACGTTTTAGTTTGAGGTAATCCTATTTGTTTATTTTTGCTTTTATTTCTCTTGCCTGAGCAAACAAATCCAAAAAAAAAAAAAAAAAAACCAAGACGGATGTCAAAGACCATTGTGCTTATGTTTTATTCTAGGAGTTTTATGGTTTCAGTTCTTACATTAGGTCCTTAATCCGTTTTGAGTTTATTTCGTATATAAGAAAATGGTCTAGTCTGATTCTTTTGCAAGTAGCTGTCCCATTTTCCCAGAAATATTTATGGAGGAAAATAGTAGACCATATTTATGGTCTACTCTATTTTATATTTTTGCCTCCTTTTTTTGCATTAACTGACTACAGAAGAGTGGTTTTATTTATAGGTTCCCTAATCTCTTCCATTGACCTATGTGCCTTTTGTTTCCTTTTTATCAGGAGAACAGTGTTTTATAGTGCAGCTTGTAATCAGTGATCATGATATCTTCAGTTTTTTTCTTTCTCTAGATGACTTTGGCTATTTGGGATCTTTTGTGGTTCCATACAAATTTTACAATATTTTTTTCTAGTTCCATGAAAAATGCCCAGGTATGTTGATAGGGACTGCATTTAATCCCTGGATTGTTTCGGGTCATATGAACATTTTAGTAGTAGTAATTCTTCCAGTTTATAAGCCAAGTATATCTTTTATTTGTGTCATCTCCAGTTACTTTCATCATTGTTTTATAATTTTTAAGGTATGTATCTTTCATCTCCTTGGTTAAGTTTATTCCAAGGTATTTTATTCTCTTTGGATGCAATTGTCAATGGGATTATTTTAAAAATCTCTTTCTAACAGATCATTGTTAGTGTATAGAAACACTATAGATCTCTGAATATTAATTTTACATGCTGCAACTTTGCTGAATTCATGTATTAGTTTTAGTAGATTTTTGGGTGTTTATGCGTATTATCAAGTCTTCTGTAAACACTAACCATTTTACTTCTTCATTTTCAATTCAGATGCTTCTTATTTTTCTTGTCTGAATGCTGTGGTTAGGATTTCCAATATCATGTTAAATAAAAGTGGCAAGGGTGGACATCCTTGTCTTGTTCTTATTTTTAGAGAAAAGTCTCAGCTTTTCACTATTGAGTATGATGTTGGGTATGTGAAGTGACGTGAAAGTGAAGTCGCTCAGTCGTGTCCGACTCTTTGCGACCCCATGGACTGTAGCCTACAAGGCTTCTCCCTCCACGGGATTCTCCAGGCAAGAGTACTGCAGTGGGTTGCCATTTCCTTCTCCAAGGGATCTTCCCGACCCAGGGATCGAACCCGGGTCTCCTGCATTCCAGGCAGACGCTTTAACCTCTGAGCCACCAGGGAAGCCTGGGTTTGTTATAAATGGCCTTCATTATGTGGAGATATGTTCTCTTTATACCCACTTCTTGATAACATTTATTTTTAACCATGAATATATGTTGAATATTGCTGAACACTTTCCCTGTGTCTATTGAGATGATTATGTGATTTCTCCTTCCTTTCGTTAATATAGGTTAACATAGTGTATCCCATTAATTGATTTGCAAATGTTGGACCATCCTTGTAAACTTGGAATAAATCCAACTTGATTGTGGTGTTCGATTCCTCTCCTATTGTTTTTGAAACCTCTGTTTTATGTATTTTCTCTCTGATCTTTATTATTTCCTTTCTTCTGCTGACTCTGGGATTTCTTTGTTCTTCTTTTTCTAATTCTGTCTCTAATCAGAAAAGATGCTTGGTATGACTTAGATCTACTGCCTGTCTTCATGTTGTGCCTGGGCCATGCTTACCACAGATGTGCTAGTGTGAAGGACTGGCCATGTTGCGGCGGCCTCTAAGGCTTGGCACCAGTCATTGTTGGTGCTGCGCTGTGTACAGGTGGCCCCTGGGGTCGAAGCTGCTTTCAAATGGTGCTGCCAGCGAAGGGTGACCGTCAAGACTGGCAGGGCAGGGGTCTGCTTTGAAGGGGCTCTGTTTTGCTAACTGAGGGTATCCACCAGGTAAGATAAAACAGTGGCCTGCTTTGGAAGGACTCTGGTGTTGGTCAGAAATGCCTGCTGGGACTGGTGGGGTGAGAGGCCACATTGGAGGGAGTCTGGTGCCAACTTAGCCTGGTAACTGGGTATGGGGGGAGCAGTGGTCTACTCTGGAGGGTCTCCAGTGCTGGCCGATGGTGTCTGCTGGAACTGGGAGGGTGGTAGGCTGCTTTGGAGGGGCTCTGGTGTAGCTCCGGAGTGGCTGCCAGGTCTGGTGGGGCTTCACTGCTGGCTGAGAATGTCTGTTAGGGCTGGCAGGGTTGGGGTGCTGCTTTGGAAGATTGCCAGATGTGTTGGGTCCACAGGTGAACCCAGGGTGGGACAAGCAGTGCAAGTAAGTTAAATGGCAAGAGTCAGAAATGGTGCCTGTTAGTGCTGGACCAGCTAAGTAGAGGGTGAGCTATAAGAAAACTGCCATCAAAGTGGCACCTGCCAGCCTCTCTACACCCCCGGAAGTTCCATGATCCCTGCTGCTCTGGCACCTGAAAATTAGTCAACGAGTCTCCTCAAGGTAAGAAATTTTGAAACATCTGCCTTGGTGCTGACACTCCGAGGGAACGAATTTTGGTGTTTTCTTGAAGAGTAGTGTCTCAGCTTCCCACAGCCCTCTGGCTCTCCCAGGCGTCAAGCTCCCTGGCTTTCAAAGACAGATGGTATGGGAGCTTGTCTTCCTGGTGCAGGTCTCCTGGGCTGGGGGGCCTTGGTGTGTTCAGAGCCCTCAGGTAAGACTCCCGGGCTGTGATATCCTTCCCACTGATGGGTTAGACCCCCAGGACTGGTCCCAACCAGACTTCACTTCTGTTCCTCCTATCCTTCTCCATGTGGCTTTTCCTTCTTTAGCTGTGGAAAACCTTTTCTGCTAGTCTCCAGGTCATTCTCAGAGAGAGCTTCTGTATATGTAGCTGTCATTTGGTGTGTCCTTGGGAGGAGGTGAGTCCAGGATCATCTTACTCTACTTTCTGTCCCAACTTCCTGAGTTCAGCATTTTTAGATTTTATGTATAATTGATATATAATATTTTTCTTTCTTTGTCTGACTTATTTCACTTAGCATAATGTCCTCAAGTTTCACCCATGTTGTTGGAAATGGCAGGATTTCGTTCTTCCCCATGACAGAATAATACTCATTCCTATGTATGTGTGTGTATATACATGTATATATAGCTTGAGGTTGTTTTATAATAAGGCACATGGTAAAGCATGTAAATGAAAATCTTCAGTGCTTTTTTGATACATGCATTGGAGAAGAAAATGGCAATCCACTCCAGTATTCTTGCCTGGAGAATCCCAGGGACAGGGGAGCCTGGCAGGCTGCCGTCTATGAGGTCGCACAGAATCGGACACAACTGAAGCGACTTAGCAGCAGCAGCAGCAGCAAGCATGCAATCACTGTACTATTCTAATTAGTATATCAAGTGATCTTTCCCAATAATTGTGTTTTCTTTCCCTGGATTCTGATACTCATTTATGGTCCTGCCTTCTTGTCCAGATGCAGCGATTTTGTTCCTGTTGGCCCCCTTTCTAGCCTTCCTGACTTTCTCTTAATCCTACCTGATATTAAAATGCTTACTGGCCCTGATCTGGCTGCTGTTTCAAGCTCTGGCCTCTTGGCACCTGCTATTCCATTGGCCACAATGCCCTCTGCCTGCTGTGTGCCCCGACCCTGGCTCATACTCCCTTTCTCTCAGGAAGAACTCATTCACCCTCTTTGGTGGAGCCCCTCAGGGTGCCCTCTGCCTTTCAGCATATTATGCTTCCTGTGCAGCCCAGTGTCTAGTAGACATGCTTTAGTCCACCATCTTTCACTATCTGAAAAGAAGCAACTGAATAGAACAGAATGCTATTGTTTATCCCGGGGCCCATAGATTCTGCCCCTAACTCTGCTAGAAGCAGGGTGACTCTCATCTCCTGGGATCTGAAGCAGTTCCTGGGGGGAGGAGGGTGTGTGGAGCAGTGGGATGAAGGAGGGCCAGGAAATAGGGGGCCTTGAGGTTTCTGTCCACATTCTGCCCATCACTTGCTATGAGTTGTAGGGCCACCACTTTCCCTTTCTATGAGAATGGCCCCTCTCTCTTTCATCTTTTCTTTCATGGACAGTTCAGTTCAGTTCAGTTGCTCAGTCATGTCCAACTCTTTGCAACCCTATGGACTGCAGCATGCCAGGCCTCCTTGTCCATCACCAGCTCCCGAAGTTTATTCAAACTCATGTCCATTGAGTTGGTGATGTCATCCAACCATCTCATCCTCTGTCATCCCTTTCTCTTGCCTTTAGTCTTTCCTAGCATCAGGGTCTTTTCAAATGAGTCAGCTCTTTGCATCAGGTGGCCAGAGTATTTCATGGACGGGGGGAAAGCCCCAAAACTCTCCTCAGTAAAGGTCTTTTGAAAGAGCAGAACCCTAAAAATTCTGGCTGTTCTGTGATTCCTTTGGGGTAGATTTTGTAGGAAAGACACAGCAGAAGTCAGGGAAGCTTGTGAGAAGTTTATTTTAGAGACTAAATTTAGCTAGTTGACCCCAACCAGCTTTCCTTGGAGGAAATCCCCTGCTGGCAGGGTTGGGATGTGCAGAGATAAAGACTTCCATTTAGATCAGACTATGGTAGGCTCTTCGTGAGAGAAAAGCGATTTGCTTTAATAGGTATCACTGCCCAGTCATCTGGGCAGATTTTTAGTTGACGAATAACATCAACCACTGCTGTTATTCTTACAGTACCTGAAAGAGACAAGGCAGGACAAAGGTCATCTCTGATACCACTCCAACCCCAATGCCTTGACTTTTCTGCCATCACCAGGAATTTCCCCACTGTGATTCAGTTTCCCCAAATCATTTACAAATATAGGTCTCTTATTAACTTTTCTCCCAAACCTTTCACCTTTCAAATTGGGCAGGGTCCCCACATTCTCTTCACCTCTTCTTCCTTCCTTTCCTCTCTGCCCTTCCTCATGGAGGTTCTGACCCAGGTCTGGAGCCCTGTCTCTCCTGTGTTTTTTCCCTCCCTGGAGGATAGTTCTTCCCTTGGACATCTCCTGTACTTACTGTTGGTTTGCAAATCCCAGAAGAATTTCCTTGGGTAATTGTTACAGAGGCAGGAGGTGAATTTATAATTAAAATTGCCTTCAGTCGGAATGCTGCTCAGAAGATAAGACTTAATCTGGGGAGAGAGGACCCAGTGTTAGCTTGAGGCTGGAAAAGTGAAAGACAAGAAAGGGTGAAAGCGGGGGAGGAAGATCTACTCAGTGATTGAAAAGCAGGGGTGGGTGTGGGTCAGAGGCAGGAGGAGTGACCTATGCGGTGTCCTCTAGGTCAGAAGGTCTTCTGTCCTCACGTCCTCGAGTTCCTGCTTTAGCAGTGCGGGTCTAGGGCTTGGAAGGAAAGAGGCAAGTGAGTCCACAGGGCTGGGATCAGTCGTCTTGGGGCAGTTGGTCATCTGGGGAGCAGGCTTGCCTTGCTTCCCTAGTCAAGGCTGTCCAGAATTGGGCTGTGACCACAGCCTGGCTGCTTGGGTGTGGAAGTCAATGCCAGGCCCTGTTGCCAGACTGTGGCTGAGCCCCAGCTGTGTTCCTCTAAAACTCTGTGACTTTCGGTAATTAGTGGACTTTCATAATCAGGGTCATGTGTCTCACTCTTGTTTTCCTCAGTTGTGAGGCAAAAGCAATTACTCACCAACCCTGGCTGCTACCAATGGGTTCCAAATGAGATTGAGATCTTGAAGTTAGTTTTCCTTTTCTTTTTCAAATCGAGAGCACTTTACAACTTAAGATCCCAGAGTACCCGGGCTTCCTTGGTGGCTCAGTGGTAAAGAATTCTCCTGCTAATGCAGAATACACGGGTTCTGTCTCTGGGCCAGGAAGATCTCACATCCCACAGGGCGAACTAAGCCCACGTAGCATAGCTATTGAGCCTGTGGCTCTACAGCCCATTCTCCCCAACAAGAGAATTCACTGCAATGAGAAACCCTTTCCCTGCAACTGGAACGTAGCCCCTGCTCACTGCAACTAGAGAAAAGCCAGACAAGGAAGACCCAGCACAGCCAACATTAAGAAGAAGCTAAAAAAAAATGAAGATCCCAGAGTACAGCATATGTAAGTTTCAGTGGAGTCAAGAACCTTCTGTCTAGTTAGTGTTCAGCATGGGAGTTTTATTCTGGGGTCCATAAACCCAGAAAGGTCTGCGGATAGTATTCAGTGAGTCTGTGTATTCAGGTGGAAAGAAGTTTCATCTTTATTTTTACTAGACTCTCATTGAAACTGAGCACTTCTATTACAAAGGTCATCAGTAATCCATGGTGGTATTAGCTGTATGCATGATCTTATCAAGAAGAGAGACATGGATATGTTTGCACTACATTATAATTTTAGAGATCTTGAAATATTGTCTCTCATCACTACCTTTGTGCTCTATCGTGCATGGTCATGGCTGGGGCCATCAGCCTGTTTCCTGCAACTTCTCCAGGTAGCTGGCAGTGAATTCAAATGTTCTCACCCTTGGGATTTTACTCAGAATACTTTGAACATCCTGTTGTTTCTATAGAGAAATCTACCCTCACCTTGTTTAGTTTTTTATTACATTTACAACAATATATCTTCATCTATCCCCCTTCACGGATCACTGCATTGTCACGGCAAAGAGTCTTGTGTAACTCAATGAAGCTATGAACCACACTGTACAGGGCCACCCAAAATGGATGGGTCATAGTGCGGAGTTCTGACAAAACGTGATCCACCAGAGCAGGGAATGGCAATCCACTCCAGTATACTTGCTTTGAGAACCCCATGAATATTGTGAAAAGGCAAAATGATATGGCACCAGAAGATGAGCCCCCGAGGTTGGACGATGTCCAATATGCTACTGGGAAAGAGCAGAGAAATAGCTCCAGAAAGAATGAAGAGGCTAGGCCAAAGCAGAAATGACACTCAGTTGTAGATGTGTCTGGTGGTGAAAGTAAAGTCTGATGCTATTAAGAACTTCACTGCATAGGAACTGGGAATGTTAGGTTCATGAATCAAGGCAAATTAGACATGATCAAGCAGGAGATGGCCTGAGCGAACCTTGACATCTTAGAAATCAGTGAACTAAGACAGGAATGAGTGAATTTAATTCAGATGACCATTATATCTCCTACTATGGGCAAGAATACGTTAGAAAAAATGGAATAGCCCTCAGAGGCAACAAAAGAGTCTGAAATTCAGTGCTAGGTGCAATCTCAAAAACAAAGAATGATCTGTTTGTTTTCAAGGCAAATTATTCAACATCACAGTAATCCAAGTCTATGTCCTAGCCACTAATGCTGAAGAAGCTGAAGTTGAAGAATTCTGTGAAGACCTATAAGACCTTCTAGATCTAACACCAAAAAATTATGTACTTTTCATAATAGGGGATCGGAATGAAGAAGTAGAAAGTCAAGGGTTATCTGAGTAATAGGCAAGCTTGGCCTTGGGGTACAAAATGAAGCAGGGCAAAGATAGAACACACTGGTCATAACAAATACCCTTTTCCTACAACACAAGAGACAACTCTACACATGGACATCACCAGATGATCAATACTGAAATCAGATTGATTATAAGCTTTGCAGCTGAAGATGGAGAAGCTCTATATAGTTAGCAAAAACAAGACCTAGAGCTGACTGTAGTTCAGATCATGAGCTCCCTGTTGCAAAATTCAGGCTTGAATTGAAGAAAGTAGGGAGAAACAAGAGACAATTCAGGTATGACCTAAATGAAACCCCTTATGATTATACAGTGGAGGTGATGAATAGATTTATGGGATTAAATATGATAGCAGAGTGCCTGAAAAACTATGGACAGAGGTTCATAACATTTACAGGAGGTGGTGATGAAAACCATCCATAAGAAAAAGAAATGCAAGAATGAAGCATGGTTGTCTGAGGATGCTTTACAAATAGCTGAGAAAACAAGAGGAGTGAAAGGCAAAGGAGAAAGGGAAAGATATACCCAACTGAATGCAGAGTTCCAGAGAATAACAAGGAATGATAAGAAAGACTTCTTAAGTGAAAAATGTAAAGAAATAGAGGAAAACAACAGATTAGGAAAGACAGATCTCTTCAATAAATTGGACATATCAAGGGAATATTTCATGCAAGGATGGACATGATAAAGGACAGAAATGGTAAGGACTAACAGAAGCAGAAGAGATTAAGAAGAAGTGGTGAGAATACACAGAAGAGGTGTACAAAAAGGTCTTAATAACTTGATAACCATGATAGCATGGTCACTCACCCAGAGATGGATATCCTGGAGGGTGAAGTCAAGCAGGCCTTAGGAATTATTAGAGTGAACAAAGCTAGTGGAAGTGATTGAATTCCAGCTGATCCATTTAAAATCCTAAAAGATGATGCTGTTCAAGTGCTGCACTCAATATGTCAGCAACTTTGGAAAACTCTACAGTGGCCACAGGACTGGAAAAAAAAATAGTTTTCATTCCAATCCTAAAAATGGGCAATTCAAAGGAATGTTCAAACTACAGTACAATTGCAGTCATTTCATATGCTAGCAAAGTAATATGCAAAATCCTTCAAGCTGGGCTTCAGTAGTGTGTGAACTGAGAAATTCCAGATGTACAAGCTTTGTTTAGAAAAGGCAGAAGAGCCAGACATCAAATTGCCACCATTTGCTGTATCATAGAAAAGCAAGGGAATTCTGGGAAAACGTCTACTTCTGCTTCATTGACTACACAAAAGCCTTTGACTGTGGATCAAAACAAATTGTGGAAAATTCTCAAAGAGATGGAAATACCAGGTCATTTAACCTGTCTCCTGAGAGACAAGAAGCAACAGTTAGAACTGAACATGGAACAACAAACTGGTTAAAAATTGAGAGAGGAGTATGTTAAGGCTATATATTGCCACTCTGCTTATTTAACATATTTAGCTACATCATGCAAAATGCCGGGCTGGGAAACAACGGAAACAGTGAAAGACTTTATTGTCTGGGGTTCCAGAATCACTGCAGATGGTGACTGCAGTCATGAAATTAAAAGATGCTTGCTCCTTGGAAGGAAAGCTATGACAAACCTAGACAGCATATTAAAAAGCAGAGACATTACTTTGATGATAAAGGTCCATATAGTCAAAGCTATGATTTTTCCAGTAGTTATGTATGGATGTAAGAGTTGGACCATAAACAAAGCTGAGTACGGAAGAATTGATGCTTTTGAACTGTGGTGTTGGAGAATACTCTTGAGAGTCCCTTGGACTGCAAGGAGATCAAACCATCAATCCCAAAGGAAATCAATCCTGAATATTCATTGGAAGGACTGATGCTGAAGCTGAAGCTCTAATACTTTGGCCACCTGATGTGAAGCTCTGACTCATTAGAAAAGAACCTGATGCTGGGAAAAATTGAAACAGGAGAAGAAGGGGACAACAGAGGATGAGGTGGTTGGATGGCATCACCAATTCAGTGGACATGAGTTTGAACAAACTCTGGGAAATAGTGAAGGACAAGAGAGGCCTGGCATGCTGCAGTCCATGGGGTAGCAAGACTTGGACATGACTGAGTGATTGAACAACACAACAGCAACAAAATTTCATCCAGTCCCATCACTTCATTCAAATAGGAGAGGAAAAAGTGCAAACAGTGACAAATTCTACTTTCTTGGGCTCTAAAATCACTAAGGATGATGACTGCAATTAAAAAATTAAAAGATGAAATTAAAAGATGCTTGCTCCTTGAAAGAAAAGCTATGACAAACCTAAACAAATTATTAAAAAGCAGAGACATCACTTTGCCAACCAACGCCCATATAGTTAAAGCTATTGTTTTTCCACTAGTCACATATGGATGTGAGAGTTGGACCAGTCAGTCCTAAAGGAAGTCAACTCTGAATATTCACTGAAAGGACTGATGGTGAAGCTAAAGCTCCAGTACTTTGGCCACCTGATGCGAAGAACTGACTCAAAGGAAAAGACCCTGATTCTAGGAAAGATCAATGGCAGGAGGAGAAGGGGGCAGCATAGGATGAGACCATTAGATATCATCACCAACTCAATGGATGTGAGTCTGAGCTAACTCTGGGAGATAGTGAAGGACGGGGAAGCCTGGCATGCTGCAGCTCATGTGGTCGCAAAGAGTCGGACATGACTTATGAAGTGAGAAACAACAATCTTTATGAATCAGGATTTTCACTACTTGAATAACCAAAACAAAAAATTCCTAGTCCCTTGGATGTCCAACAAAACAGCTGTGATTTGTTGCCAAATGGTAGTGTACAGTTTAAGGTCTTTACTCAAGCTTCACAATGACAGCTACCGTATAATATAATCTCTAGAAAATAAAATGTAACTTGTTTATATTTAAGTATATTGCCTTTCAGCTAGTGTCCCCATAAAGAAACACACATATGTAGCTGTATCACAAGTTTACTTTTTAAATAATTTTATCATTTTTATTTATTATGTCTGTTTTCCTTTGTAATCAGTGCATTTTATTTACAAATTTAGAGCAATTTTCTGGTAAGAGTTCCAAGACCAGCAAAATGGTCCAGACCACAAATGTTTAAGCACTTGGTTAACCCTACGTTTTCTTCAACATTAAATTATTGCATGGTGTTTATATTCAAACACATGTTTGAGGATATAATCTATTCCATTTTAAAAATATTTACTTATATTTATTTATTTATTTGGCTACACCAGATCTAAGGTGTGGCACAAGGGATCTATTGTTGCAGCATGTAGAATCTAGTTCCCTGATCAGGTCTCCTGCCTTGGAAGCACAGAGTTTTAGCCATTGGACCCCCAGGGAAATCCTAACCTATTCTATACTTGTCTTTATGATCTTTAATACCTCACTTGATCAAGAATTTAGTTACATAAACATTATAATTAGTAGAAAATAAATATTAGTTTCTAGAAACATCACACCTATAAAATTATATTTTTTCCAAAGATTTAAAAATATGAAGGTGTATTCATAGTTACACATTTATTTCATGCTTGCATGCTAAGTCGTTCAGTTGTGTCTGACACTTTGTGACCCCCACCCCCACCATGGACTGTAACCCGCCAGTCTCCTCTGTTCATGGGATTCTCCAGGCAAGAATACTGGAGTGGGTTGCCATTTCCTTCTCCAGGGGATCTTCCTGACCCAGGGATCAAACCTTCATCTCTTATGTCTCCTGAACTGGCAGGCAGGTTCTTTGTTGCTAGCACCACCTGGAAAGCTCACGTTTATTTTATAGTTATACATAAATTCTTTCTAATTTTCAGTATCATTCATTCTATGGAGTTCTTTGTGTTTAACTTGTACTTGGTTAGGTTTTTAAAAGTTTGCTTTATTTTATTGTAATAGCATTGTTCTTAAAACAATTTTATTAATCAGCGGCAAAAAATTATATCAGGTGTCAAATTGTTGATTAAAGACATTTTTTTTATACCTGTTACATTCTCAGGGTTGGAAATAGACTTTCATAATCTATCATCACCACTAGAAATTACCATTATCACAAAACTTTTATGCCCATCTTCACATTCTTTTTTCATCTGTGCTTTTGATAAATAAAACACAAAATTGAAAAATTATGACTCACTCTCCCTCCCACCTCTAATTTGTATACATAGTTCATATTATTGGATTGTAAACAGAAAAATTGGATAAAGCAGCTGTATTACTCTTTGCTCAATGATCAGTAATCTTTCTCCTATAGGTGTGGGGCCATTTCTAGAATGCAGTTTAATGAATAACAATCCTCACACTCCCAATTTTGTTTTCTATTTAGTCCCTGTCTTAAAGTCTCTGGTGGCTTAGAAGGTAAAGAATCTGCCTGCAATGTGGGAGACCCATGTTTGATCCTTGGGTCAGAAAGATCCCCTGGAGAAGGGAATGGCAACCCACCCCAGCATTCTTGCCTGGAGAATCCCATGGACAGAGGAGCCTGGTGGGCTACCGTCCATGGGGTCACAAGGAGTCAGACACAACTGAGAGACTAACACTTTCACTTTCAAATCTAATTTGAATTCCAAAGCTGTCAGAAGGTACCTGTGCTTCTTGAGAGATGTCTTTCTGGAATGAGATAGGGTAGATACATGGATCTTGGCCCTTGAACAGAGGTGGCTAACAAGGGATGTGCGTGTGTGCAGTCACTCGGTTGTGTCTGACTCTCAGCGACCCCATGAACTGTAGCCTACCAGGCTCCTCTGTGTATGGAATTTTTCAGGCAAGAATACTGGAGTGGGTTGCCATTTCCTCCTCCAGGGGATCTTCCCAACCCGGGGATGGAACCTGCATCTCCTGTGTCTCCTGCGTTACAGGTGGAGTCTTTACCCGCTGAACATTGGGGAAGCCCCTAGGAAGGGAGGATCATGCTTTTGTGACAACACCAGAGGAGACTGTCAGTGAGGTGAAGAAGGACACACTCTTCCTGGGGTGGGAGGGGACGTTCTGTGGGTTCAACCTGCACAGGTCCTTTCCACGGGACCCAGAGCAGTCAGACAAGAGGAGGCCTAATGCACGTTATCCTTGCAGACCCTCCCTCTCACCACTGCTGAACTGGGAGAAAGGGAGGAGAAGGGTGTGCTTCCCTTATCAAAGAGGAGAGGTCGGAACAACAGTCAACTTCTGGCAAAAGAGCAGACGAAGCCAAAGAGCAGAAGAGTGAGCAGAAAGCAGACTCTGCTCAGGTCTTCCTGGGGAGGAGGGTTCACAACCTGCCCGTTGGCCCCACATCTCCTTTCCTCACTTGCCTCAACCTCCCAGATGGGGTTGTGGGTTTTCCTTCTGAGGCTCTCCACGCTCCTGTCCTTCATCTCCCCAGAACCCAGGGAGGGATTCTCACCCATCCTCCCCCACCTCTCACACGTTTTTCTCTCTCCTCTCTGAGCTGTGCTTCTCCCACTAGTCATGCCTTCTCTCTCCTCCTCCCACACTTTCTGGATTGGGGAGTCCCTTCATTTGTAAAATGACAGTAATCATCTGCCCTGAGCCCCCATGGTTATTCTGAGGCTCAAGTATCTATATGAGCATTGGGAGCAGGAGGGTTCATTATGTTATCAATTACATTATGCAATATTGAAGTCAGAGCTTGATATAACTGTATTCGTAATTAGGAATCAGACTTTTCCCAAGGTGGGCCTCTACTTACCACCATGCATTCCTTCAGATCTGTTGAAACTTGAAGCACCACGGTGGCCTCTTCACTCCCCTCTACTTGCAGCATCTGCAGGTCCATCATCATCAACTGTTGACTGGTTCTGGGAAGAGAGAAGCGGGTCTGAGATCAGAAATCAATCTATGAGAGATGGGGCTTGTGATCAGCAAGACCAAGGGAACAGAGAAGGTGCAGATGAAGGAGATGAGAGCAGGATCAGTTACTTAGCATCTGAGTCTCCTGAGAACTTTTGATTTGGGGTTGTTTTGTACAGATTAGGTGTGCTTACTAAAGCAACTTGAATTCTTTATTTTAAAGCTGAGCATCTTCTTTCCTTCCACTGGTCATCCTAGTTTGCCCCAAAGCAAGGAACTGCCTGGGATGAGGGGCTTTCTAGTGCTAAAACCAAGAAATTCCTGAGCAAACTGGGCTGGGTGAAGTGAAGTCGCTCATTCGTGCCCGACTCTTTGAGACCCCATAGATAGTAGCCTGCCCCAGGCTCCTCCGTCCATGGGATTTTCAAGGCAATAGTACTGGAGTGGGTTGCCATTTCCTTCTCCAGGAAATGAGCACAGTTTATTTCAACAATTTGCCATGCCTCAGGGCTGAATAGAGTGGCATCTATATCTGAACTTGTCCTCACCCAGTGTTTCTTGGTGCCTCCACATTATACCAGCTTCTCAAAGTCCTGAGTGGTTTTTTCCAGGATAGAACACCTGGTCACACTACAGAGATCACCGCCAGAATCATAATCCAGAAACCCAGCATTCCAAACTTTGTTCCTGGAGAGAAAACTTCCAAGGTTTGCTGAGTGATTCTGTTCCTCCCCAGTCCCTAACTCCATTTCCTACTTAACTCCATTCTGCTTGCCCAGTTTCTTGCTTCTGTCAAACGTGGACCCTCAGTGAACTAGCTTCTAAACCTGCGCTTCCTGATATCAGTGTTTGTGGGGGCAAGTGGTCCTTGTCTTCATCTTTGGTCTTGAGAATAGGGAGAATGTCTAAGTTGCTGAGTCAGCGCAGTCTCATACCACAGGGTCAAGGATCTGTGACCACACCCTCTAATCCTTTCCTGAGTCCTGCCCAAAGCTATTGTTGTCCTTCCTAAAGCTATTGTTGGAACTCTCTGACCTGCTTCATCTTCTCTTCTAGGAGGGAAGGTATGAGAAGGTGGGGTTTTCTGAGCAGAATTCTAACAAAGGTATTGACTATGGACAGGATGTGAATCAGAGCTTTGGCTCAGAGGTAAAGAATCCATCTTCCATGCAGGAGACTCAGGTTCAGTGCCTGGGTAGGGAAGATCCCCTGGAGAAGGAAGTGGCAATCCACTTCTCTATTCTTGGCTGGGAAATCCCATGGACAGAGGAGGCTGGCGGGCTACAGTCTATAGGGTCACAAAAGAGACATACACAACCTAGCAACTAAACAATAACAACAACAGTTACTTACAGCCTATTTGAACACTGGGAGCCTTATTTCTATGGGCAACCTAGAAGCACCCAGTGGAAATGTAAGGGAAATTGATGACACTCCCTAAGAGGGGAAAAATGGAGCTAGGTGTGGGGTTCATGAGAGTTCCTGGGACTAGAGTTCTGGGAAGTTGAAAAAGTTTTCAGGAACAGATATGCAGATTTCTAGAGCAGGAGTGGAGGAGCCCCCTCCCCACCCATTTTTTTTTTTTTTTTTAATGAGGAGGAGAAAGTCTTGGCTCACGTGTCTTCCTGAGATTTGGTGGTCCCCAGCTGCAGGCAAAGAATCAGAAGCAGGGCAGCAGGGCTGGCCCTGAGCAGGAGATGGAGAGAGTACATGCTGAATGAAACAGAATGTGATGTCTTAGAGAAGTAGGATCCCAGGTGCTCAGCACAGTCTTTATACACAGATCAAGGAAGTGGAGAGCTGCCAAGCAGATCCATGGTGTCAATCATACATTTATCCTCCCCACTCATGATCTTTCCTGGTTGAGCTGAAGTTTGTTTTTCTATGGAAAAAGTCAACATTCAGCTTGAGTGTTAAGAGTCTGGGAGAGGAATTAAATTACCCTTCCTCGTTTTCTCACTATTAGAGTTTCTCAGAATGGCCAGGACCTCAAAAGATATACCAAACTTTCCCTAGTTGACAGAAATGATTTCTTTCTCATCCTTCCATGCCAGTCTGTCCTGCTCTACATGGTCTTAGCATCAGTCACTGCTCCGATAGTCTCTGGAGCCAGAGAATCCAGCTATGGGAGCAGATTTCAAATCTCAGTCTGTGGCACATTTACTTGATCCCTTTATTAAGTTCAACAGGACATGTTCAAATCCTTTCTTCAGAAACCAAGGTGATCAAGGTCTCCCCAAGGGCCACCAAAAATCGTATGGTGGGGGGGAACTAGAGATGGGCTGCTCTGGATGATGGAAGATTGAGGTCACAACACTGGGTGATTTGAAGATGTTTGTGATTATAGAGTCCTTCTTAACTTCAGGATTAATGATAAGTCCTACAGATGCCCCAGAGTCCCCAGTGCAGGCAGTATTTTAACTCTAGACAATTTCTGTACATAGCTGGCATCCCTAAATCAGACATCTCAACACTGAAGAGTCTGCTTATTTCACCATTGAGGTGGCCACGTTTCTACTGCTGTGTTACAGCACGAGGCACACAGGAAGACCCACAATGGGAAGGAATGTCTCCATCAGAACAGAACCCAAACAGTGTCCAGAGACTGCTCTGGCAGGAATGAGAGATTCTCTCCCTGGGATGAGAGGGAAACTGGCTCTTGGTGGCACTGGCATCGTGATAGTTTTTATTCCTTTACCTACGATGTCATGACATTGTGGAATTTGTTCCTATCCTTTGCATGGCAGATGGCAGTATGGGAAGACTTTCCCTGGCATGAAGGTGAAAATCAGGGTTCTGAGAGTTGCCTATGTATATCTCTAGAGCCAGAATTCAGATTTAAAGTCCAGGTGTATGCCTATGTTTTTGAATATATCTTTGTGGATTGCTCTGCCTGCTTATTGTACTCCTGCATTTCCCTACTCATTCCTTTGAACTTGACATTACTCATGTCATTCCTCACTTGTAACTCCAGCTATTATTGTGGTCACATGCTTTCTTCTTTGTTTCCATTCTGTGTACTCAAGAACAATGCTTTCATTCCTCCTCACCCTGGTCACGGTGACCCTCCTTCTTCAACACTGTAATTTTCTATACATCTGTATTCTTTCAACATTCTTCAACAATGTAATTTTCTTTGCACCTGCTTCCTTCTCTTACTTGCTTGTATAAATTTCATCAGAGGGACCTGCTGGCTGAGATCAAAGAAGAATCGGGGCAAAAGAATCTAGAAAGTGTCCATTCTCTTCCACAGGAAATCCAGGAAGAACTCCCTGCCGAGGTTTAACTCCCTTTGAAGGCATAGTCGCACTGTTGAGGACCTACCTCTAGCATATTTCTGACAAAGCAGTTCTCCAAAAGGGACAGCTGATGAATTAAGAGAATCTATTGATTCTGTGTTCTCACATTGGCCGGCGTGAATGTGTGTGTGTGTTCTCAGTCCTGTATGACTCTGGGACCCCAGGGACTTTAGTAGCCCACCAGGCTCCTCTGTCCATGGAATTTTCCAGGCAAGAATACTGGAGCGGGTTGCCATAGGAAATTACAATATTTAGAACCTTCAGTGCACATGATGTATCTTATGTATTGTGCAGGTCATGGCTAATTTGGTGGTTTATTTTGTATGTCAATTTGGCTAGACCAAAGAACCTAGTTTCGGGTTAAGTACAAGTCTTGATGTCACGGTGAAGCCTTATTTATTTTCTAAATTTTATTTTTATTTAAACTTTTAATTTTATACTGGAGTAGAGCGGATTAACAGTGTTATAATTTCAAGTGCACAGCAAAGTGACAGCATATGCACACATCCCTTCTCCCCTTAACTCCCCTGCATCCAGGCCGCCACACAACATCGAGCAAAGTTCCCTGTGCTGTACAGTAGGCCCCTGTTGGCTAGCCACTTAAAATATAGCAGTGTGTACATGTGGATCCCACACTCCCTATCTCTTCCCCCTTCCTCCCGTCACCATAAGCTCCTTCTCTAAATATGTGAGTCTGTTTCTGTTTTGTAAGTTCATTTGTATCATTTCTTTTTAGATTCTGTGTGTAAGGGATATCATACCATATTTTTCTTTCTCTGACTTACTGTGAAGTTACTTTTAAATCAATAGACATTGAGTAAAGCTAATTACCCTCCATAATGCAGCAGGTCTCATCCAATCAGATGAAAGCCTTAAGAGAAAGGACTAAGGCCACCCAAGGAAGAGGAGATTTTACCTCTAGAATGCCTTCAGACCTGATCTGTGACATCAACTCTTTCCTGGGTCTTCAATGTGCTGACCTGCTACAAAGATTTCAAACTGGCCAGTCTCTCCAATTATATGAATCAAATTCTTAAAAATAAAACAAAAAACAAAAAACTCTCTCTGTCTCTCTCAGACATATACACACCCACACACACCCACCCCCCACACACACACCCATGCACCCACACACACCCCAGACACATCCCAAAACCCACCCA
>SJYQ01001840.1:54095-73913 GCA_006410935.1 Redunca redunca | reverse complement strand
CCCTATACACCCCAAAACACACCCTCCCACACACACCCCAACGCACTCACCCCCCACACACACCTCCCCTCCCAATAACCAGTCCCCTCTCCCCAACACACACCCTACTGGTTCTGTTTCTCTTTTGAGAATCCTAATACAGACTGTGTTTGAAAAGGGATAGTACAGGTTGAAAGTGTTGGGATTCATATTGGTTAAAATTATATTTGAAACGGTGGGGTAAAATTGCTTTCTGAGCTCAGGGTATAGTGGCATTTCACCTGGGAAGGCCAGATGAGAAGTGAAGATACACCACTTAGATGGGTTGTGCTGAGTTCTCAGTGCCATTTCACTGGGCTTCAGGACATTTCAGTGTAACTTTATCATGTGGGGCAGTCCTGGGATATAAGACAGATTATTGCCTGTTGAACATAATTTTGAAAGGTACTGCTCAATGATATTTGCCTCTATTTTAGTATAAAATTATTACTATTTTTAAAGTGATGGTCACATGGAAGTTCCCTGGAGGTCCAGTGGCTAAGACTTCACACTCCCATTTCAGGGGACCCGGTTCGATCCCTCATCAAGGAACTAGATCCCACATGCCACAACTAAGAGTTCACTTGCCCCAACTAAAGACCCCACATGCCTTAGTGAAGATCAAGGATCCCCTGTGCCTCAACTAAAACTCAGTGCAGTCAAATTAATTAATTCGTTGTTGTTCCGTTGCTCAGTCATGTCTGACTCTGCAAGCGACTCTGTTGACTACACCAGACTTCCCTGTTCATCACCAGCTCCTGGAGTCTGCTCAAACTCATGTCTATTTAGTTGGTGATGCCATCTAACCATCTCATCCTCTGTCATCCCCTTCTCTTCCTGCCTTCAATCCTTCCCAGCATCAGGATCTTTTCCAATGAGTCGGCTCTTTACACCAGGTGGCCAGAATACTGGAGATTCAGCCTCAGCCGCAGTCCCTCCAATAAATATTCAGGATTGAAAACCAATAAGAAAAGAATCCACACTTCCAGTGCAGGGGGTGTGGGTTCAATTCCTGGTTGGGGAACTAAGATTCACATGCTACATGGTAAGGCCAAAAAAAAAAAAAAAAAGAGAGTGAGAGAGAAAAAGAAGAAGAGAAAGCAGTGGTCACATATTTGTCAAGATACCATGGAAAATGATGGAATAATGAAACATGGTGAGTATGACGTAAGGACCAGTATGAATGACCATCATTTGTCTTTTACTCCGTCATGTATATTTGGTTATGGGACTCCTGGGTATGTTAACCCGACTTGAACGTTTGCAGACATTTGTTCAATAATCCTGACTTAAACAGCAATGACTATCTGTTCTAGAAAGTGTGGTTTGAGAGCCATTAAGCCAATCAGTCACCACAACATTGTCCCCTTAACTGCTACCCAAACTGCATAGAAGATTTGGATGGAGATGCAGAGTATCAGGCAAACCGGGCAGCAGTGTGTTTTCTTATACATTTTCACTGGGTTTAGCTTAAAACCAGGAACCAGGCAAATGCCTGTGTGCATGCTAAGTTGTTTCAGTTGTGTCTGACTCTTTGTGACCCCAGGGACTGTAGCCCACCAGGCTCCTCTGTCCATGGGGTTCTTCAGGCAAGAATATTGGAGTAGGTTGCCATGCCTCCTCCAGGGGATCTTCCTGACCCAGGGAGCGAACCTGCGTCTCTTATGTCTTCAGCATTGGCAAGCAAGTTCTTTACCACTAGCGCCACCCGGGAAACCTGCTAGGCAAATGTATCAGGCAAAAATCCATGTGTCCCAAGCCGGTTCCACAGTTGATATAGAGGTATCAGTATTCATGGGGCTGAATATATCTGAAAAGATCAATATTTCAGGGGCAAGATAGAATCTAATTAGTGGCCACAGTTTTGTATGTATGAGTGTTTTCAAAACGCTATTTATAACAAAAGTTTTCAGGATAATGCTATTCTCTTCCCTGTGTCATTGTTCAGAAAACCCATTAAGCAGATGGCTCCTAAAGGGAAAAAAACCCCAACTTATCATGTGCTTTAAGTGATGAACAAGTATAATAGGTTTAAGAAATCAAAGAGGGGTTGATAAAATCAGATTGTAAACCACCCGGAGGCTCACAGCAGAGAATGTGCTCAGGGGAAGGGATTAAGGATTAGGGAGTAGCTTGTCACAGGCTAAATTTGCAAAGAGAAAGATTACCCTGGAACTGACAGGCAGGAAGCTAAGGGACAACCTGAAAAGGGAGTTATAGAAACCAACACACATCGAGCACATACTATGTGCATGACATCATGCTAGTATTTCACATATATCAACTCACTGAATCTTCAAAATAACCCCACAAAGTAGGTTTCCAGTTTTAATCCATTTAACAAGCGGGGAAGTGGAGGCATAGCAGGTAAATACATGGAGCCCAGGTCACACAGGGTAACTGGAGGAGCCAACTTTAGATCCAGGTTTTGTGGAATCTGAAAGTTTTGTTTTATAGCATTGGGAACCTCTTTCACAAATAGAATACACATTTACAAATGTGAAATACAGGTGCAGGACCTTGGAAGAGGCTGTAAAGTGAAGGGCCCTGAATCTTCGCATCCCCAACTCTACTGTGAATATATCTCTGGATGGAGTCAGAATTTGAACACAGGCCATCTGGTTCTAGACCCTGAGTTTTTAGTGATTCCACTGCCTCCTGGTGAGTACAAAGCCCTAGTGAGGCTACCCAAAGGGAGAGTTCCAGAGTGGGGAGATACAAGACCCACTCACTCTAAGCCTGTGTTTTGCCTTCCATAAGACTGACCAAGCTAGCGTGTTTCTCCATAAAGCCGATGGGAACAATGTCAGCATTCATCCTTTCTTCTGTCTGTTCATCTCTCCATCTATCATCCTCCCAATCCCTTTAGTTAATCCAGTCTACAAATATTGGTTAAGCACCTATCATTACAAAGAGGCTTTAATTGATGGGCATTTGGAGATGAATCTGACAGAGGACAGTGGGGGAGAAGAGTCAAAAAACAAATTTAATAGGTCGTGATCAGCACTGTTAATAATAGTTTGTGTTTATTGAAGATTGCTAAGGGTTTTGCCAGGACTTCCCTGGTGGCTCAGACGGTAAAGCGTCTGTCTACAATGCGGGAGACCCAGGTTCGATCCCTGGGTCGGGAAGACCCCCTGGAGAAGGAAAGGGCAATCCACTCCAGTACTATTGCCTGGAAAATCCCATGGACAGAGGAGCCTGGTAGGCTACAGTCCATGGGGTCACAAAGAGTCAGACACAACTGTGCAACTAATCACACAGTATCACAAAGATTTTACCAGGTTAATCTAAATGGCAGGGACTTCCCTGGTGGTGCAGCGGTTAAGACTTCCCCTTCCAATGCATGGGGTGCGAGTTCGATCCCTGGTTGGGGAGCTAAGATCCTACATGCCTCAAAGCCAAAAAGCCGAAACATAAAACAAAAGCAATGGTGTAACACATTCAATTAAGACTTTAAAAATAGCCCACATCAAAAAGGCTTTTAAAAAAAAAGCTAAATGAAACTGCCAGGTTTGAGACCTATTTCTCTCTGTCCATATATTTTTAAAAGCATCCAAACAAACATACCTACATTAGTAAAATATGAGTTTGACTGCAAGTTTGAAATAATGTCATAGATATTTATTCTTTTAGAGGAGATGGAGAAGTTTTACATCTTCTGTTCCACTGACACTTCTCTTAATGTCTGCCCTGATCCCAGCACTTCTCTCTTAATGGTAGCTGCTGGAGACTTCTTCTTGTCTCTCTTACTGTGTAGTGTTCCCACATCATTGTGCTTCTCCACTTTTATCACTTTTTTATACACTGAGTACTTTTAACATATGACCCTCCCTCCCACTGTGAAAGACCTCAGAAGCAGAGCTCATTTTCTGTTGTCTCCTTTTCTGATGAGAATCACACACCCTGGAATTACTATGTATAACTTCTACAAATACCAGAAGCAACGCTAAGAACAAATATTTACAGAGCTCTTGCTATAAGTCAGACTCTATTCTAAGTGCTTAACATACTAATTTACCTATTCCTTAAAAATCATGTAATGTAAGTATTATCCCATTTTATGGATGAGGAATTTAAGGCCCAGAGAGATAAGGTAACTGGCTCAAGGTTGCAAAGTAAATAATGTACAGAGTTTGGTTTCAAACTTAAGTTGTCTGATATCAGACCACTTAAGTCCTTAAGCACATTTATTATCTCTAAATGTAGCAACAATACAGTTGAGGAAAGGAAACTCAAGAGAGGTTTAATAGCTTATTCAAGTCATACAGCCAATGAATAAAAAGTGATAATCACGTATGATATCCCTTTGATGTGGAATCTAAAAAATGATACAAATAAACTTATTAACAAAGCAGAAATAGACACACTGACATAGAAACTTATGGTTACCAAAGGGGAAAGGTGGGGAGGGATAAATTAGGAATTTGGGATTAAAAGATACACGCTGCTATATATGAAATAGATAACCAATAAGAACGTACTGTATGACATAGAGAATTATATTCACTATCTTGTAATAACCTATAATGGAAAGAAATCTGAAAAAGAATATATATATATATATGAAAGTGAAAGTGTTAGTTGGTCAGTCTTGTCTGACACTCTGCAACTTCATGGACTGTAGCTTGCCAGGATCCTCTCTCCATGGGATTTTCCCAGGCAAGAATATTGGAGTGGGTAGGCATTCCCTTCTCCAGGGGAATGTTCCTGACCTAGGGATCGAGCCTGGGTCTTCTGCAATGCAGGCAGATTTTTACTGTCTGAGGCACCAGGTTTGAACATCACCTTTTTCATTTTAAACTTTTATCTGAAATGTTGTAAATCAGCTATACTTCAAGAAAAGATAAAAAGTTAAAATAAAAAGGTGATATTCAAATCCAGATAAGGCAAATCTAGACTTGGTACTCATAATGACTATCTTACATTATGGAACTTCCACAAAGAACATTTAACTCATATTGAGGATGTAATGAATTTCCAGAAGAGTTGCATCCAAGTTGAGTTTTGAAGTGTTGCAATGTCAGTCAAAACAGTTGTTATACAAAAAATACTTCCCATATTTAATTATGCAATTTTATGAGTTTAGACATTTGCATCAGTTCAGTTCAGTTCAGTTGGTCAGTTGTGTCCGACTCTTTGTGACCCCCATGGACTGCAATATGCCAGGTTTCCCTGTCCATCACCAACTCCCAGAGCCTACTCAAACTTTTGTCCATTGAGTTGGTGATGCCAAATAACCATCTCATCCTCTGTCATCCCTCTTTCCTTCCACCTTCAATCTTTCCCAGCATCAGGGTCTTTTCCAGTGAGTCAGTTCTTTGCATCAGGTGGCCAAAGTACTGGAGCTTCAGCTTCAGCATCAGTCCTTCCAATAAATATTCAGGACTGATTTCCTTTAGGATGGACTGGTTTGATCTCCTTGCTGTCCAAGAGACTCTCAAGAGTCTTCTCCAATACCACAGTTCAAAAGCATTAATTCTTCAGTGCTCAGCTTTCTTTATAGTCTAACTCTCACATCCGTACATTACTACTGGAAAAACCATAGCTTTTACTATATGGACCTTTGTTGGCAAAGTGATTTTTAATATGATATCTAGGTTGGTCATAGCTTTTCTTCCAAGGAGCAAGCGTCTTTTAATTTTATGGCTGCAGTCACCATCTGCAGTGATTTTGGAGCCCCCAAATATAAAGTCTCTCACTGTTTCCATTGTTTCCTCATCTATTTGCCATGAAATGGTGGGGCCAGATGCCATGATCTTAGTTTTCAGAATGTTGAGCTTTAAGCCAACTTTTTCACTCTCCTCTTTCACTTTCATCAAGAGCCTCTTTGGTTCTTTGCTTTCTGCCATAAGGGTGGTGTCATCTGCATATTTGAGGTTATTGATATTTCTCCCAGCAATCTTGATTCCAGCTTGTGCTTCATCCAGCCCAGCATTTTGTGTGATATACTCTGCATATAAGTTAAATAGGCAGGGTGACAATATAGGGCCTTGCTGTACTCCTTTCCCAATTTGGAACCAGTCTGTTGTTCCATGTCTAAGGGTTGCTTCTTGACCTGCATATAGATTTTTATTGAATTTGAAGTGTATACTGTGAGTGGTAGAAAAATTAATGGCAACCCCAGTTGTCCATGTCCTAATCTCTGGAACCTGTATGTTACCTTATCTGGCATAAAAGACTTTCTAGATATCATTAAATTACAGGCCTTGAGAAGGGGAGATTATCCTAGGTGACCTTGAGGGGCCCATTGTAATCACAAAAGGTCTTATAAGGGAAAGAATGAGGCAGAAGTGTTAGAGAGAGAGGAGATAGACAGAAGCAGAGGTTAGCATGATATATGGAAGGGTCCATAAGCCAAAGGAGTTAGGGTGCTTCTAGTATCTGGAAAAGGAAAAAGATTCTCCCCTTGAGCCTCCAGGCTGCTAACACCTTAATTTAGGACTTCTGAGCCCCAGACCCGTAAGATAAAAATCTGTGTTGCTTTAATCCACTAGATTTATGGTAACTTGTTACAGCAGTTTTGGGAAACTAATATATGCTGCATAGTTTCCATCATTTTATCCATACTAAAAAAATTTTAAAGTTTCTATCATGTTATATATATATGCTTGAAAAGTATGTATTAATTTTTTAATATCATTTTTTCATATATCTAATACATCAAGTCCATCCTAAGGGAAATCCGTCTGGGTGTTCATTGGAAGGACTGATGTTAAAGCTGAAATTCCAGGATTTTGGCCACCTGATATGAAGAGCTGACTCATTTGAAAAGACCCTGATGTTGGGAAAGATTGAAGGCAGGAGGAGAAAGGGACAACAGAGGATGAGATGGTTAGATGGCACCACTGACTCAATGGACATGAGTTTGGGTAAACTCCGGGAGATGGTGATGGACAGGGAGGCCTGGCATGTTGCAGTTCATGGTGTCGCAAGGAGTTGGACATGACTGAGTGACTGAACTGAACTGAACTGAATACATCAAGTTTTAGAAAATTGTCATCAAATAGTCTATTTACTTCCTAAATTTCTATTAATTTTCCTAAAAAATTGTTAAGAGTAGTGTGTTAGAATATTTTTACAAAGATTTTAATTTCTCTTATTTATTCTTATTATGTAAAAGTTTGCTTTATGTATTTTGAGTAGGTGTTATTAGGTATCAGTTCAGTTCAGTTCAGTCGCTCAGTCATGTCCAACTCTTTGTGACCCCATGAATCGCAGCACGCCAGGCCTCCNTGGACTGGTTGGATCTCCTTGCAGTCCAAGGGACTCTCAAGAGTCTTCTCCAACACCACAGTTCAAAAGCATCAATTCTTCGGTGCTCAGCCTTCTTCACAGTCCAACTCTCACATCCATACATGACCACAGGAAAAACCAGAGCCTTAACTAGACGGACCTTAGTCGGCAAAGTATAGCATTCAGTTTAGTTATATTTTCCTGTCGAACTAAATTTAGTTAATAAAACTTTGTTGTTTTTTTTTTAACTCTAACAATTTTTTTGGCTGTAAATTCTATCTCATGTTAATATAGTGATATAAACTATGTTTGGTTAGTTATTGACTGTTAAGTCCTCATATGCTTTTATTTTCAGTGTTCTCATATTCTTATATATGAGATAAGTTTTTAATAAGCAATGTGTAATTAATTTGGAGATGCTTATACAGTCTGAAAATATGTCTTCTAATCTAGGCATTTAATTTATGATATATTTGGGTTTTACTATAACATACAATTTGTATAGTCAAGGCTATGGTCTTCCCAGTGGTCATGTACTGTGGTGACAGCTGGACCGTGAAGAAGGCAGAACACCAAAGGAATTAATGCTTTTGAAATGTGGTGCTGGAGAATACTCCTGAGAATCCCTTGGACAGTAAGGATATCAAACCAGTCAATCTTAAGGGAGATCAACCCTGAATACGCCGAAGGTCTGATGCTGAATCTGAAGTTCCAGTGTTTTGGTCATCTGATGTGAATAGCCAACTCATTGGAAAAGTCTTGATGCTGGGAAAGATTGAGGGCAGAAGGAGAAGAGGGCATCAGAAGGTGAGATGGCTGGATGGCATCATCAATGCAATGGACATGAACGTGGGCAAACTTTGGGAGATGATGAGGAACAGGGAGGCCTGGTGTACCACAGTTATCGCAAAGAGTTGGATATGACTGGGTGACTGAAGAACAACTTTCTTCTATCTCCTTTTTCTATTTTTTTTTATTGCTTTCTTTTGAATTGATAATACTTCTCATTATTAAGTTTCTCTTTTATACTAGCTTATATGTTATATATGATACTATATTATATGATTATATTAGAAATTTATCATGCATATGTAACATAGCAGAGTCTAACATTAGTTACATCAGCTTTCTCTGAACAATATAAAGCCTTAAATCATTTAACCTGTACTCCCAACTTTGTATGCCATTGTTGCAGTGTATTTTAATTCTATCTCCATATTTTTAAGCAAAATTTTCCTATAAACATTTTTATTGAGGTATAACACACATAGAATGCCCAGGTAACAAGTAGATCTTGATGAATTTTTACAAAGGAATATCCCTCTGAAGGGACTTGCCTATAGCTCAAATGATAAATAATCTGCCTGCAATGCAGAAGACCAGGGTTCGATCCCTGGGTCAGGAGGGTCCTCTGGAGAAGGGAATGGCAATCCACTCCAGTATTCTTGCCTGGAGAATCCCATGGACAGAGAAGCCTGGCGGGCTACAGTCCATGGGACTGCAAAGAGTCAGACATGACTGAGCAACTAACACACACACACACCCCTCTGAAACCACCATCTGAATTAAGATACAGATTTTTTTTGTATACTAGAAACCTCATTTATGCCCCCTTTAACTCAATATCCCCAATGTTATTAAAAAATTCCTATTTCTATCACCCAAGACGGCGTTTTTTTCTTTCCTTGAGCATCATATAGAGTTTGTCTGTCATCTATCTATCTATCTATCTACAGTTGTTGGTGTCTGGATTCTTTCCTTCAGCATAGTTTCTGTGGATGTTTACACTTAACAGTAATTAAATATTTTCCATTGTTGTTTAATATTACATAAATGTACCACTATTTACTGTTTCATTCTACGACGGATGTGCAATTGAGTTTTTTTTCCATTTTTGATATTTTAAAGAAAATTGTTATTTTTTTTTTAAACATGCTTTTAGGACAAATCAGGACCTAGCTGCAACAGCTACAAGCTTCCTGCAGCCCTGCCCAGGTCCAGCTCAGAGCCCGGCCCTAGACCCCACCCACTGCCCTAAATCCACTCATTTATCTTGAATAGTCAGATCTATTATAATGTGACATATGTACTCCTAAAAATTGCTACACTATGCAAAATGTCACAACAAAACCATAAGACTTATGCCCTTACTCCCATTTTTCTCATAACACTCAAAAACATTGTCAGTAATATATAGAGGAACATGGTAAAAGAATGGTATGATGTTAACATATGTCAGATGGTTACTATAATAAATGTAACGCTTTGCCTTAAAAAAGACACGGTAGGTGTCTTTGCTTGTGTAAGTAGGTGTCACAGGGTGGCAGCTTGTGTTTCACTGTGAAAGGATGGGAGGAGGGTTATCTGAAATCAGACAGAAAGTTGTGACACTGGTTGTAGGTAAGTAGGTGTGACTCATTGTTCTTGCTTTGGTGTAGGCTGCTGAACTTTTACAATCTTTAAATCTTTGAGCGTGTTGGTTTTTTCCCCTTTTGGATTATTGATCTTTTAAAATTTGTAATGAATGCCTGTTTCACCAAAATTGTAATTTTTGAAGAAATTTATTTATTTTAATTGGAGGCTAATTACTGGGTTTTGCCATACATCAGCATGAATCAGCCACAGATGTACATGTGTGCCCCCATCCTGAACCCCCTCCCACCTCACTCCCCACCCCATCCCTCTGGGTTGTCCCTGAGCACCGGCTTTAAGTGCCCTGCTTCATACATCGAACTTGCACTGGTCATCTCTCTTACATATGGTGATACACATATTTCAGTGCTGTTCTCTCAAATCATCCCACCCTCACCTTTTCTCACATTGTCCAAAAGCCTGCTCTTTACATCTGTCTCTTTTGCTGTCTTGCATATAGGGTCATTATTACCATCTTTCTAAATTGCATATATATGTGTTAATATACTGTATTGGTGTTTCTCTTTCTGACTTACTTCACTCTGTATATAATAGACTCCAGTTTCATCCACCTCATTAGAACTGACTCCAATGTGTTCTTTTTTATAGCTGAGTAATATTCCATTGNAGGTAGACTTGAGTTTAAAGCCTTCTGTCTCTAACTACTAGTATAATTCTGTTTTAATTTCTTTACTTTTCATATTAAATATTCAAAAATGTTATTTATCCTTATTTTAATGGAAACTCATAGTTTCATCACATGAATGTATACCAGTGTCATAATTTTCATGAAGAAAGTATATCAAGATTATCTCACACTGGAACCAGAATAGTTATTAGGCAAAGAGTCTTTTGGAGATTTTCTCAGATTTGAGTGTGTGGTCAAGTAGTTACAGGATTCCAACTGCACAGCAGTGTGCCTGAATAATGCAGAGATGTCCCTTGGTAACAAAATCAGGAGTGGTTGCTTGTTTGTCATTAGAAGTTTGTGCTTCTATGAATATTTTGTTAGAATTTGCAAGATTTCTTCTTGTAGATTTCCTAGGGGAGGATAGGCCATGATTCTCAACACAACCTGACCTACATAGATTTATTCAATCTGTACAGATATTGACTAAGTTCAAGAACTGTTTTGCTTCAAGGATTTATATTTTCCTGAGTGTGACATTGACATTTCAGGACACTTCATGTTTGGCAGTCCCTCACTTCATGGCAAATAGATGGGAAACAATGGAAATAGTGGCAGACTTTTTCTTGGGCTCCAAAATCACTGCAGATGATGACTGTAGTTATTAAATTAAAAGATGCTTTCTCCTTGGAAGAAAAGTTGTGACCAACCTAGACAGTGTATTAAAAAGCAAAGACATCATTTTGCTGACAAAGGTCTATATAGTCAAAGCTCTGATTTTTCCAGTAGTCATATACGGATGTGAGAGTTGGACCATCAAGAAGACTGAGCACTGAATAATTGATGCTTTCAAACTGTGGTGTTGGAGAAGACTTGAGAGTCCCTTGGACTTCAAGGAGATCAAACCACTCCTAAAGGAAATAAACCCTGAATATGCATTGGAAGGACTGATGCCGAAGCTGAAGCTCCAATACTTTGGCCACTGATGCAAAGAGTCAACTCACTGGTAAAGACTCTGATGTTGGGAAAGATGGAAGGCATGAAGAGAGGGGGATGGCAGAAGATGAGATGGTTGGATGGCACCACTGATCCAATGGACATGAGTTTGAGCAAACTCCGGAAGATGGTGAAGGACAGGGAGGCTTGTATGTGACCACAGTTCATGTGGTCACAAAGAGTCCAACGCAACTGAGTGACTGAACAACATGTTTGGTGTTGTATGAGAACAGGGTACCAACCCACCCACAGTCTGGATATGTCACTTGTTCCCTCTTCAGTTGCTAGGAAGCAATTTAAACTGTCAAAAATGTTGCATTTCAATTTGGGATGACTTTAAGTCTTCTTGACCTCTACTTGGAATAATGCCTGCTTCCATTCAAATGCTGTTCCTGTTGGGTTAATCAGGCAAAAGTGGAAAGGATTTAATGTAAGTCTTCAAACTCCTTGCCAGAGACACCTAGGAGATCTGGTCACTGCAGAATTTTCCAATCTCAATACCTATTGCTCTTCCTCTTCCTTATTCTGCTTCATTTGCCTTGGTCTTCTTGCTTCTTGCCTAGGAGCCTCTGTCCTGCACAACAACCTCTCCCTTAGTTATGTGAATGACTGGCTCATTCTGCTGAAATTTTCACTCTGAGAGGGCTCTTCCATCCATAACTTTGTTTAAATGATCACTTCTAAGCTCTTCATCCTTTTCTGTGCTTTATTTTTATCCATCACACTTATTCCCCAGCATTTTACTACGTATTTCTATATAATTTATCCTCCAATAGGATATGAGTCTTAGGGGGCGAGGAATTTCTTATCTCTCACTTCCTATTTTTCCAGAGGGCAGAGAACAGAAACTGTTAGGTGACAATCTTGACAATTTCAGTGTAACCCGGCAGCTTTTTGGGATCTCCCAGGGGTGTTTGCCAAGAACTCGGTGCACCATGCCCTTCAGATCCCTCTGGGTTGGTAAGCAATCTTCCCTAGCATTTATTCACGCTCAAGGAGGAGAACAATGAGAAGAAATTAAGACTTAAGAGGGCCTGTCATGTGCAAATGCAGAAGAACCAAGAAAGCTGTAAAATTGCCTCCCCTCCCAGCCAGCCCTGTCCAGAAGCATGGAAACTTCCATTAACCCTGTTTAACGGACTGGCTCTCCACCTCTGGTAGGTGTGTATTTATTTCACATTCATCCCTCCACCTCTCTTCCCTTCTAGGGTCTGGCTCTTTCCAGGCATCCTAGGTCAGCAACCTTGGAACAAAGGTTTGATTGTCCAGAAATTGGTGAGGCAGGCTGTTTCTTGTCATGTATCTCATCCAGTTCCCACCTGCCCCGCCACGAGGAGGCCAGGGAGCTAGGTGGAGACTTGAAGCTCCCTAGTTCTGGACTCTGCTGTTTTGGGAGGTGCAAGAATTTCTTCCCTTCAGTAGCTTTGTGCTGTAAGCTTGCTCTTCTAAAGAGTTTCTTCGTTGTGCAGAAGCTTTTAATTTTAATTAGGTCCCATTTGTTTATTTTTGCTTTTATTTCCAATATTCTGGGAGGTGGGTCATAGAGGATCCTGCTGTGATTTATGTCAGAGAGTGTTTTGCCTATGTTCTTCTCTAAGAGTTTTATAGTTTCTGGTCTTACATTTAGATCTTTGATCCATTTTGAGTTTATTTTGGTGTCTGGTGTTAGAAAGTGTTCTAGTTTCATTCTTTTACAAGTGGTTGACCAGTTTTCCCAGCACCACTTGTTAAAGAGATTGTCTTTAATCCACTGTATATTCTTGCCTCCTTTGTCAAAGATAAGGTGTACATAGGTGCGTGGATTTATCTCTGGGCTTTCTATTTTGTTCCACTGATCTATATTTCTGTCTTTGTGCCAGCGCCATACTGTCTTGATGACTATGGCTTTGTAGTAGAGCCTGAAGTCAGGCAGGTTGATTCCTCCAGTTCCATTCTCCTTTCTCAAGATTGCTTTGGCTATTCGAGGTTTTTTGTATTTCCATACAAATCGTGAAATTATTTGTTCTAGCTCTGTGAAAAATACTGCTGGTAGCTTGATAGGGATTGCATTGAATCTATAGATTGCTTTGGGTAGTATACTCATTTTCGCTATATTGATTCTTCTGATCCAAGAACATGGTATATTTCTCCATCTATTAGTGTCCTCTTTGATTTCTTTCACCAGTGTTTTATAGTTTTCTATATATAGGTCTTTAGTTTCTTTAGGTAGATATATTCCTAAGTATTTTATTCTTTTCGTTGCAATGGTGAATGGAATTGTTTCCTTAATTTCTTTTTCTACTTTCTCATTATTAGGAATACAATGGATTTCTGTGTGTTGATTTTATATCCTGCAACTTTACTATATTCATTGATTAGCTCTAATAATTTTCTGGTGGAGTCTTAAGGGTTTTCTATGTAGAGGATCATGTCATCTGTAAACAGTGAGAGTTTTACGTCTTCTTTTCCAATTTGGATTCCTTTTATTTCTTTTTCTGCTCTGATTGCTGTGGCCAAAACTTCCAAAGCGGGACCTAATTAAAATTAAAAGCTTCTGCACAACAAAGGAAACTCAAGCAAGGTGAAAAGACAGCCTTCAGAATGGGAGAAAATAATAGCAAATGAAGCAACTGACAAACAACTAATCTCAAAAATATACAACTCCTGGAGCTCAATTCCAGAAAAATAAATGACCCAATCAAAAAATGGGCCAAAGAACTAAACAGACATTTCTCCAAAGAAAACATACAGATGGCTAACAAACACATGAAAAGATGCTCAACATCACTCATTATCAGAGAAATGCAAATCAAGACCACAATGAGGTACCATTTCACACCAGTCAGAATGGCTGCTATCCAAAAGTCTGCAAGCAATAAATGCTGGAGAGGGTGTGGAAAAAAAGGGAACCCTCTTACATTGTTGATGGGAATGCAAACTAGTACAGCCACTATGGAGAACAGTGTGGAGATTCCTTAAAAAACTGGAAATAGAACTGCCTTATGACCCAGGAATCCCACTGCTGGGCATACACACCAAGGAAACCAGAATTGAAAGAGATACGTGTACCCCAGTGTTCATCACAGCACTGTTTATAATAGCCAGGGCATGGAAGCAACCTAGATGTCCATCAGCAGACAAAAGCATAAGAAAGCTGTGGTACATATACACAATGGAGTATTTCTCAGCCATTAAAAAGAATACACTTGAATCAGTTTTAATGAGGTGGATGAAACTGGAGCCTATTATACAGAGTGAAGTAAGCCAGAAAGAAAAACACCAATACAGTATACTAAGGCTCCTCCTTCCATGGGATTCTCCAGGCAAGAGTACTGGAGTGGGTTGCCATTGCTTTCTCCAGGGGATCTTCCTGACCCAGGGATTGAACCCGGGTCTCCCACATTCCAGAAAGACGCTTTAACCTCTGAGCCACCAGGGAAGCCCCATACTAATGCATATATATGGAATTTAGAAAGATGATAATGATAACCCTATATGCAAGACAGCAAAAGAGACACAGATGTATAGAACAGTCTTTTGGATTCCGTGGGAGAGGGAGAGGGTGGGATGATTTGGGGGAATGGCATGAAAACATGTGTAATATCATATAAGAAATGAATCACCAGTCTATGTTCGATGCAGGATACAGGATGCTTGGGGCTGGTGCACGGGGATGATCCAGAGAGATGATAAGGGGTGGGAGGTGGGAGGGGAGTTCAGGATGGGGAACACGTGTATGCCCGTGGCGGACTCATGTTGATGTGTGGCAGAACCAATACAATATTGTAAAGTAATTAGCCTCCAATTAAAGTAAATAAATTTAAATAAAAAAATACACACACACAAAAGAGTTTCTTTGAACTTGCAGTTCCAAAAAAGTGTTCATCTTCTCCATGTACCATGGGAGTCTCATAGTTCCAGATGAGTGTGTTGTGTGTGGAGCAAAGTGCACACAGAGGACAGAGGTGAGGACTGAGAGACAGGGCCCAAGGTGGATGGAAGGAAGAGGGTCTCTGGCACCTGTCATCAAGGGGAACCGAGTCTCTGGGGTTTGGGAGATGACTTCTGATCTGTGGGCCAACTATGACAGAGAGAGGGCTCTGGAGCAGAATGTCTCAGAGGTGGAGGGGGCTTCCTGTCCCTCTGGAGTGGGAAAGAAATGTGTTCCAGCCCTTTTCACAACAGAGTGGGAGCCACCAGTGTGCTTTTGAGCTGGGAGTCTGAGTGGAGATGGAGAAGTTGAGCTTGTCTGGCCTTGGTCTCAGAGCTGCAGCAACCAGTAGACAGATGGCTGCTGAGGAATGACAAGGAGGAAGAATGGGTTTCTGCTCCCCATTCAGATGCTAAGCCAGGGTGTCCTCTGAAGACACACACACACACAGTCACACACAGGCACAATCATGTGGTCAGCACAGACGCACATAATCACACACAGTCATACACATACACAATCCCCTCCACAGCCACATCTGTACACAGTCACACATATTGTCACGCACACACACATACACAGCCACCTCGACACCCACAGCCCCACACAGTCACACTTAAGCAGTCATCCCCTACCGTTACACACACACAACTGTACACATACGCACATAAATACACTGTCTTTCAGGTCCAGAAAAGTGTTTATCCTTTCCACGTGCCGTGGGAGTCCTGTGTTTCCTAGTGAGTGTATTGTGTATAGAGCAACGTGCACACAGAGATACAGCCACACAAAAATACACTGTCTCACACACATACACACAATTAAACACATAAACATGCACAGCCACACCCCCACAATCACACTCCCACTGTCACACACGTTCAGGGAGTTGGGTGACTCTATGGAGGCAGAAGGGAGGTTCCCTTCCTTACATATTAGCATCAGCTTGACATTTTCATATGGTTGTGTCTCTGTTCCACAAAGCCACCTATGAGACATGCATGTTTTAAAATATTATATTTATTTATTTTTAATTGATGATTGTTTTACAATACTGTTTTGATTTCTGTCATACACCAACATGAATTAACCATAGGTGTACATATGTCCCCTCCTCCTTCTTGAATCTCCATCCCACCTCCCACCTTGAGATATGTATTTTTAAACCAGTGTTACAAGTCAGTTTACCTAAGATGACACAAGTAGGAAGTGGCCAGACCAGATTAATGTCTGGGTCTCTTTAATTGCAAAAGCCAGCCTCTTCTCATTATACCATGCTGCCTCTCATAGTTTAAAATTCCAGTTTAATCTTGGTGGCCAACCTGTGTTCCCTTAGACTAAAGTCTAACCCAGAAGCTCAGCTAAGCTCATGAGGATGAGCTGGCTTTGCCCTGCGGGGTTTCTGAAGGGTCGGAAGGAAGGGGTGGTTTGGAATTCCCTTCAGGAGACTCTTAACCTTTCAACATGCCCTGTTAGACAGATTCTGCCTCTACAGGAAAAATCAACAGTATCTTCAGGATGGCTCATGTCATGAATATGTGCCAGGACAGGAGACAGGCTGTTCTTCCTGGTTTTACGCACTAAATAATGGCCTTGTGTCAGAGGTCATTTTAATCCACCTGTCTTGGCTTCCTTACCATTTTAATCACTTCAGTTGTGTGAAACTATTATTCCTAGATTTCCATTTGCCAGCCTGGCACTGTCCCAATCCAAGCCCCTTGCCCTCCTTACCCAACCCTGTCTTCTGCCTTGTGGAATCTGTAGGGATTAGAGTTCAGACACTTTCTTTTAGTTTTGTTTTTTTTTTTAACTTTTTATTTTATATTGGAATATAGCTGATTAACAATGGAAGGGATAGTTAGGTAGTTTGGGATTGATATGTACACACTGCTATATTTAAAAGGGATAACCAGCAAGGACCTAGTGTATAACACAGGGAACTCTACTCAATGTTATACGGCAGCCTGGATGGGAGGGGAATTTAGGGGAGAATGGATACATGTATATGTATGGCTGGGTCCTTTTGCTGTCCCCCTCCTCCAGACCCTTTCCCTGATTAGGTCTTTGGGGCTCTGATTCCATTAGTGAAAGGTTGTTGGTCAAACCTCCCAGTGAACATGAGTTTTGACCATCTTAGTTTCACACAGAGAGAACTTACCCCCACTTTCCCTTTAAATGTCTGCTTCCCATCTCTGGATGAATTTTGAGGGAATTTGGAGAAATAGTATGAGAGCTATGGCATTGTTACCCAGTTTCTCTATTCCACCCCCATTGAGGGTGACATGTTCATCCTGTTTTCCCCAAAACTTTCTTAGTCCAGGCACTGAAAGTCTTGTGTCCTGGGGAAGCCCTTCATTCCCAAGCAAACCAGGGCAAACCCCATTCCCCTCTGTCACAGCTTCTAGCTCGCTATGTCCTTTAGCTCATGGATAATTTCCAGGAACCTCAATTGGCTAAAAATGAGGCAGTGCCAGGGAAGTGCTAAAATAATCCAATCCCAGAATTGTTCTTTTCCTTTGCGCTGTTATCCTTTACAACTCCATTAGGGTCTTTGCTAGCGTGGCCTTTCAGCTCAAGATGGCAAAATTGGCCCACTTGTTTGCTTTCCTTCTCTTTGAATTAAATGAAACAACAACAACACACAAAAACAACAACAACCAACCAACAACAGTAACAAACACCATGGCAAAAAGAGAAGGATCACTTTATTATTAGGACTTTCTCATTTTCCCTGACATCATAAACAAAGACTTTTCCATTTCTCCAAAGAAGTCACGCAGATGGCCAACAGGCACATGAAAAGATGTTCAGCATTGCTAGGGTTTAGAGAAGTGCAAATCAAAACTACAATGAGATATCACTTCACACCAGTCAGAATGGCTATCGTCAAAAAATCCACAAATAATTGTTGGAGAGGGTGTGGAGCAAAAGGAACCCCTCCTACACTGCTGGTGGAAATGTAAATTGGTACAGCCACTATGGAGAACAGTACGGAGGTTCCTTAGACCAAAAATAGAGCTACCATATGACCTTGCAATCCCATTCCCGGGCATATATCCAGAGAACATGATCTGAAGGGATACATGTACCTCAGTGTTCTTTGAAGCACAGTTTACAATGGCCAAGACATGGAAGCAACCTAAATGTCCATCAACAGAGGAATGGATAAAGAAGATGTAATAATATTTAGCCATTAAAAAGAATGAAATAATGCCATCTGCAGCAACATGGATAGACCTAGAGAGTGTCATACTAAATGAAGTAAGTCAGACAGAGAAGGGGAACTATGGTATGGCATCCTTTATAGGTAGAATCTAAAAAGAAATGATACAAATTAACTTATTTCAAAACAGGTAGAGACTCAGTGACTTAGAAAACAAACTTATGGTTCCTGGGGGGAGGGATAGTTAGGGACTTTGGGAGGGTCATGTACACACTATTATATTTACAATGGATAATGAACAAGGACCTAGTGTATAGCACTAACTCTTCTCAATGTTGTATGCCAGCCTGGATGGGAGGAGCACTTAGGAGAGAATGGATACATGTATACGTACGGTTGAATCCTTTCACTCTTCACCTGAAACTACCACAACGTCGTTAATCAGCTATGCCTCAATTGTTGTTCAGACCCTCACTTGTGTCCGACTCTTTGGAACTCCATGGACTACAGCATGCCAGGCCTCCTTGTCTATCACTAACACCCAGAGCTTGCTCAAACTCAGGTCCATTGAGTCAGTGATGCCATCAAACCATCCCATCCTCTGTCATCCCTTCTCCTCCTGCCTTCAATCTTTCCCAGCATCAGGGTCTTTTCCAAAGAGTCAGTTCTTCCCATGGTGGCCAAAGTATTGGAGTTTCAGCTTCAGCATCAGTCCTTCCAATGAATATTCAGGACTGATTTCCTTTAGGATGGACTGGTTTGATCTCCTTGCAGTCCAAGGGGCTCTCAAGAGTCTTCTCCAACACTACAGTTCAAAAGCATCAATTCTTTGGTGCTCAGCTTTCTTTATAGTCCAACTCTCACATTCATACATGACTACTGGAAAAATGATGGCTTTGCTTTTTAATATGCTGTCTAGTATTGTCATAGCTTTTCTCCCAAGGAGCAAGTGTCTTTTAATTTCATGGCTGCAGTCACCATCTGCTATGATTTTGGAACTCAAGAAAATAAATTCTCTCACTGTTTGCATTGTTTCCCCGTCTATTTGCCATGAAGTGATGGATGCCATGATCTTAGTTTTCTGAATGTTGAGTTTTAAGCCAACTTTTTCACTCTCCTCTTTCACCTTCATCAAGAAGCTCTGTAGTTCCTCTTTGGTTTCTGCCATAAGGGCGCTGTTATCTGCATATCTTAGGTTATTGATATTTCTCCCAGTAGTCTTATTCCAGCTTGTGCTTCTTCCAGCCCAGTGTTTCTCATGATGTACTCTGCATATAAGTTAAGTAAGCAGGGTAACAATATACAGCCTTAACATACTCGTTTTCCAATTTGGAACCAGTCTGTTGTTCCATGTCCAGTTCTAACTGTTGCTTCTTGACCTGTATACAGATTTCTCAGGAGGCAGGTAAGGTGGTCTGGTATTCACCTCTCTTTAAGAATTTTCCACAGTTTGTT
>SJYQ01001840.1:10587-53479 GCA_006410935.1 Redunca redunca | reverse complement strand
GACTCTTTGCAACCCCATGAATCGCAGCACGCCAGGCCTCCCTGTCCATCACCAACTCCCAGAGTTCACTCAGACTCACGTTCATTGAGTCAGTGATGCCATCCAGCCATCTCATCCTTGGTCATCCCCTTCTTCTCCTGCCCCCAATCCCTCCCAGCATCAAAGTCTTTTCCAATGAGTCAACTCTCCACATGAGGTGGCCAAAGTACTGGAGCTTCAGCTTTAGCATCATTCCTTCCAAAGAAATCCCAGGGTTGAACTCCTTCAGAATGGACTGGTTGGATCTCCTTGTAGTCCAAGGGACTCTCAAGAGTCTTCTCCAACACCACAGTTCAAAAGCATCAATTCTTAGGTGCTCAGCCCTCTTCATAGTCCAACTCTCACATCCATACATGACTACTGGAAAGTATGGTTTTATTCTTTTTCTGGTTTGGATTTTTTTTTTCAGAATAAAAATAATGTTTTATTTCCATTTGCATGAACTTCTATATACCTACTTTAAATTCTTTTCTCATATCTTCACATATCAGATATCATATCATATAATCCATGGATACACTTTTTTTCTGGAGAACTGATCTTAGAATCCTGAATCTCCCTGCTTCAATCTGAACTGACTACTGTATCCAATTAGTGAGGGTTAAGTTGATGAAGGTAATTAACTGCAAGAATGACTTTTAAGATTAATGAATAGAAAGCAAAGTAGCTAATGAGATGGATGTGATTAAGTAATGAGTACTCATAATTTTGTTCAAAGGATATATGCAGCAGTGTGCTCAGAGAAGGCAATGGCAACCCACTCCAGTACTCTTGCCTGGAAAATCCCATGGACAGAGGAGCCTGGTAAGCTGCAGTCCATGGGGTCACTAAGAGTCGGACACAACTGAACGACTTCACTTCCACCTTTCACTTTCCTGCGTTGGAGAAGGAAATGGCAACCCACTCCAGTGTTCTTGCCTGGAGAATCTCAGGGATGGGGGAGCGTGGTGGGCTGTTGTTTATGGGGTCACACAGAGTCGGATACGACTGAAGCGACTTAGCAGCAGCAGCAACAGCACTCATAATGAAAAATAATTCAAACTATACTTAAATATTTAAAAGAATATAAGCTCAGAGCTTCATGTAATACTTCGAGTTCCCTGAGGTCAGGTTCTGTGCCATAGTCTTCCTATCTCCAGTTTTTGGTGTACAGTAGAGCTCAGAATTCTTTTTGGAACAGATGCATATGATCATGAGACCTGGGAGAACAATAGGTCTCTGTTGAAATGTTGGGATCTGAATCATGGAAGGCACACAGCTCATTGCACTCAGCACAGGTTGTCCATCCATGAAGAATCACAATGGGTTCTGAGCCCTCATTATCTTCCTCCAGCCCAGACCTTGGCATAAATTGATGATGACCAATTGTATAAGGTGGAAAATTGGAGACAAAGAGGAGATCCTAATTACAGGTAGTCTCAGTTCAGTTCAGTCATGTCTGACTGTTTGTGACCCATAGACTGGAGCATGCCAGGCTTCATTGTCAATCACCAACCCCCAGAGCATACTCAAATTCATGTCCATTGAGTTGGTGATGCCATCCAACCATCTAATCCTCTGCCATCCCCTTCTCCTCCTGCCTTCAGTCTTTCCCAGCATCAGGGTATTTTCCAATGAGTTAGTTCTTCGCATCAGGTGGCCAAAGTGTTAGAGTTTCAGCTTCAGCATCAGGCAGTCTGTCCCCTAACTATACAATCTGCCTAGGCTCTGGGGAAAGCTAAACATTATCTCAGGATATTGTCTGCATTCAGTTCCTAGAATTACCCTGAGCATGGCCCAGCTGTGACCTTCCAGCAGAGGGAAGTGATTGCTATCTCAGCTGATGAACTTCCTCAATCTCGGGGAGATCTTGGGAAGGATGAAAGGAGAGAACAGGGAAGCATGCCTGTCATCACAGTGGCAACTGCCAACTCCTGGAAGTGGATAAATGACATGACCTCTGGCAAATAAAGGAATACAAGAAGGCTGAAAGGGAGAGGTGTATTGAAATAGGATTCTTAGCTTTCCTCCATGGTGGCCAATGTTGATCTAGTGGCAGGGATGAGAACTTGAGACAAATCTTTCTTTTCATTGAAATGTCTGAGCCCTACTTCCTGCCTTCACCGTGTGGGTTCACTCCTATGCCAGGAGGTGCCTTCCTTTCCCTTTCTTCCACTAGGTGGAGAGAAGAGCAGGTCACTCCTGAAGGAAGTACACTGCCTCCTCCATAGCAAAGGCATTATGTCTCTGGATGGATAGGATGGTATCTAAGGAGGTGAGAAAGGAGATGTAGACAGCTTCAGTTTCTCCCCATATTCCCCTCTGACACACATCTGTGTAAGTGTTGACGATGAGTCATGAGACGGGGAGTGGGGAATGAAGTTCAAGCACCCATGTGTGACTCACTACGTTAGCTGAGTGATCAAGTCTGATACGCCTGAGCGTGATTCTGTGCACTGGAGTTGTTAACGTAAGTTGGGGTCTTTCTGCAGAACTGTGTGTCTGCTGCTTTGTCTCAGTTCCATGTGTTGACCCCGAAAGTCCAAGACCAGAATAAATATCCGGCTGCTGGGCTGAGCCAAGAAGCCTTGGGACGTTGGGTTAGTCCACAGTGTTGTTTTTGGATGATTCAGGAGACATGAGCCTTTGAGACAGAAAATTAACCTTGTGACTGCCAGTCTTGGAATAGCCTTGACAGGACTGTGTCATGCCCCTAGTTATTGAGGAAGGCACTGTTTCTCAAACTCCTGACAGTGGCACCCCAGGAAGCATACCTGCTCCTCCCCCGATAGTATTTTTCAACCAGGCAGATGATCCAGATGGAGAGATGGCAACCTATTTTTTTACTGTTATGACTTTGTTAGGGGCTAGAATGAGATAGAAGATGTCCCTCACTGAGCCTTGAAGGAACTGTTTCTGAGCCAAAGCGGGAGGTGAGGTCGTGGGGAAGAAGGGTGCTTGTCAAGATCAGGTGACCCGGGATCCCTGCATAAGCCATGAATGGCTAATGTCACCACCGGTTAACAGAGTACAGGAAGTCCAGTGAGAGTTAGCCCATCACACACTGTCATGTCTTCTTCATCAGCTTATTCCCTGTTCTGTAATCTGTCACATCTGTGTTTCCAAAGGGAGAGATGCAGGTATGAGAAAACACACTGTTTCCTTTCCTTGAGGTAATGCTGTCTGTTTTTGACAATATGTGCCTGAGAGATTGAAGGATCAGCTGGATGTTGTCAAAGAGCCCCCGGGTATGTGGCTGGTGACAATGAGCAAAGCTGGAAGAACTTTATTAGTCACTGGCCCAGGAAGTTTATTATTTCCTTCCCGACAGTGCACAAAGGTTCCGTTTCTTGATATGTGTACATAAGAAAATCAGTTGGGGAACCTTACTCCAAGACCAATTCATTACATCAGAATTTATGGGGACAGTGCCTTGGCATCAGTATTTTAAAATACATCTTAGTACTGTTGTAACATGTAGCCAGGGTTGCAAAACACTGAAATGATAGAACCCCTCAATCTGGAAATGTGAATCCAGAACAGTCAGCCAGGCACCTCAGTACTGAAAGGGAGACTATACCTCCTTTATCCACATGAGATGCGGGGTCTTCTGGGTCATCATCACCACGTGACATCTTCATGATGTTCAGTGGACATGTCTGAAAAGAGTGGGCCAATTAGGTTTTCTGTGTCAGGAATTTGAAGGCATCCAAATATGGATGACTTGAAAGTTAGGATTAGTTGGGGGTGCAGTGGTCGTTATGAGTTTATGGTCATGAAGATTTATGAGGTAGAGAGACTCAGAGGCAATTGGTCAGCAAAGGGAAGAGGTTGACACAGCAGTGAGAGAAGCAGAAGACTGACGTGGGGGACTTAGAGAGGGAAAGATGGCCAGCCTCCAGAGATGCCTGGATTCCTCACCTTGCTGAGATCTTTCCCTAGACTGCATAGCAACCAGAAAACCCTAACTAGAACTCTGATTTAGATCCTTAGGTGGGAAAGATGTCATTTTTTTTTTTTTTGGTTGTGTCTTCAAAGTCGGGTATATACCTGTCCCTGATCTCAAATGCACTACTTTTCCTCTCTGTCACTCAAACACTTTTTTCATTTTAGTGATATTCAAACTGAATATCAGTTTCTGCTTGACTCCCTCAGAACAGGTTCCTACCCACTCTTTGCTCACTTTTACCAGGATTTTGCTCACATCTTTATTTATTCATTTCCACATTAAATCTTAATTTTCTTTTCACTTGTCTTCCATACTCAATTTTGAGCTCTTTGAGGATAGAGGTTATCTCTGATTTATATATTTCACCAGTATCTGATGTTGTTCTTGGCATATAGAGTTGCTGAGTCGAAGTTTGTTAATTGAATACATTCTTAAATATCAAATGGGCCTGAATTTGTTAAACTTTCTGTTTTCTCATACACCTAGAAAAGGAATGATAGCTTCTCAGAGCTCCAGGTCTGAAGCTTGCAAGCAATTTTCCCCATAGTTTCTTACTTAAAATATCTACTATTAAAATCCAAAAAATTTAAGGATTTCTGCTAAAAATCCTTAGCAGAAAACAATCCTCTTCTTTCTTTAGATCTAACGCTTTTACAGAAAATTTAAATGAGAACTAAGACATAACAATAATTTTATTTTGTAAACAACATGGTTGTTGTTTACAGCACAAGAAACTGTATTTGCTATCCTGTGATAAACTATTACAAAAGAGATTATAAAAGATAATGTATATATGTATTACTGAGTCACTTTATTTTAGAAAGAAATATCAACAACCTCAGATATGCAGATGATACCATCTTAATGGCAGAAAGCAAAGAGAAACTAAAGAGCATCATGATGAAGGTGAAAGAGGAGAGTGGGAAAGTTGGCTTGAAAGTCAACATTCAGAAAACTAAGATCATGGCATCTGGTTCCATCACTTCATGGCAAGTAGATGGGGGAAAAATGGAAACAGTGAAGATTTTATTTTCTTGGGCTCCAAATCACTTCGGACAGTGACTGTAGCCATGAAATTAAAAGATGCTGCTCCTTGGAAGAAAAGCTATGACAAACCTAGACAGCATATTAAAAACCAGAGACATTACTTTACTGACAGAGGTACATATAGTCAAAACTATGATTTTTTCCCATAGTCATGTATGGATGTGAGAGTTGGACTATAAAGAAAGCTGAGTGCTGAAGAATTGATGCTTTCAAATCATGATGCTGGAGAAGACTCTTGAGAGTCCCTTGGACAGCAAGGAGATCAAACCAGTCAATCATAAAGTAAATTAACCCTGAATGTTCATTGGAAGGATGGAAGCTGAAGCTCTAATACTTTGGCCGCCTGATGTGAAGAACCTACTCATTGCAAAATACCCTGATGATGGGAAAGATCAATGGCAGGAGGAGAAGCAGGTGACAGAGGATGAGATGGTTGGATGGCATCACTGACTCAATGGTCATGAGGTTGAGCAAACTCTGGGTAATAGTGAAGGATAGGGAAGCCCGGAGTGCTGCAGTCCGTGGGGTTGCAAAGAATTGGACAGTTTAGTGACTGAGCAAACAACAAAAGAAATTAACATATTGTAAAACAACCATGCGAAGAGTTGACTCATTGGAAAAGACTCTGATGCTGGGAGGGATTAGGAGCAGGAGGAGAAGGGGATGACAGAGGATGAGATGGCTGGATGGCATCACCGACTCGATGGACGTGAGTTTGAGTGAACTCCGGGAGTTGGTGATGGACAAGGAGGCCTGGCGTGCTGCAATTCATGGGGTCGCAAAGAGTCGGACGCAACTGAGTGACTGAACTGAACTGAAAACAACTATACTTCAATTAAAAATTAAAAATAATATTAGTTTATTAAGCTTAACCTGATTTATTATTTAATGGCAATACTTAATTAGTCCTGTGTAATTCTATGTGACTCATAGACAGTAGCCTGACAGGTTCCTGTCTGTGGAATTCTCCAGGCAAGAGTACTGGAGTGGCTAGCCATTTTCTTCTCCAGGGGATCTTCCTGACCTGGGGATTGAACCCATATCTCCTGTGTCTCCGGCATTGGCAGGTGGGTTCTTTACCACTAGTGCCACCCTTTACAAATTAATTATCTAAACAACTAAAATAAGCCAGTTAGCATAACTGCCCCAAACATGGGAAATGCAAACTTACTGGTTACTACAGTGACATGATGACTCAAATTACATTAGTGGTTGTGTAAATACTTGGCACCTGGAGCCAAAATCGATATATATATTTCATACTTACCTGAGCCAATTATATGATATCTAGGAGTATATCTGGGCTTCCCAGGTGGCTCAGTGGTAAAGAATCTGTCTACCAATGCAGGAGATGTGAAAGATGCTGGTTTGATCTCTGGGTCAGGAAGATCCCTGGAGGAGAAAATGGCAACTCACTCCAATATTCTGGCCAGGATAATCCTATGGGCAGAGGAGCCTGTGCACTACTGTCCATGGTTGCAGAGAGTTGACACGACTAGCAACTGCACATGCCTGCATGAGTATATCTGGAACTCCATGGATATCATATCTTCAAAGAGTGATCTCGTTTTGTCTGTGACCCTTCATTTATGACTTTGAATGTGTTCAATAAGGAGTTACAGGTCTTGTGTCACAGGGTACTCCTGTCTAGTCAGGTAGCCTGTAATGAGCCAGTGTGAACCCACTGGATTAAGAGTATTTTTTAAAATATAGAACTTTTTCGCCTATTAACAAGATAGGTCTTTTATGCTCATTTCTCCATCCATTCTCCCTATCTCTCCTACCAGCAAGCAGTCAGCCTAATCTGCTGTGTTTGCTTTCTGTATGTGTTCTGGGAAAACATATCATTCTGCTTTATGTGCAGATGCTCTTATTTATTCTCTAACGACTTTTTTGGCTGCCCTGAGTGGCACGCGAGACATACAGGATCTTAATTCCCTGACCAGGGAGCAAACCTGGGCTCTTGGCAGTGACAACATGGACTCTTAACCACTGTACCTCCAAGGAATTCTTTCTTTAATATATATATTTTTGAGATAATAGTAGATTCACAAGAATTTATAAGCAATAGTACAGAGGATCCCACTTACTCTTAACCCAGTTTCTAGATGGAAACACCTTAGAAAACTATACAGTAAGCCCCTGCCCCACACCCCCAAGTACAGTTTTGCTTTTTATGATTTGTTACCCATGGTCTGTGTGGTTAACATGTTGGTCTAAAAACATTAAGTGGAAGACTCCAGAAATAAACCATTTGTAAGTTTTAAACTGTGCATGGTTCTGGGCAGCGTGATTAAATTTTGCTCTATCTGACAAAGTGTGAACCATCCCTTTGTCCTGTGCATCACACCCGTTGGTCGCTTAGTAGCTGACCTGGTTATCAGATCAGCTGTCATGGTATGCCAGTGCTTGTGTTCAACCCTTACGCTGTAAAAGTTGAATCCTTGTGCTCTAACCCTTATTTTACTTCATAATGGTTGTGCCTTTTTACCTTCCCACCAGCAATGTATGAATGATCCAGTTTCATCGCATCCTCACCAGCATATAGTGTTGTCACTATTTTTATTTTAGGTATTCTGATAAGTAAATCTCTGATGGGTTATATCTCATTGTGACTCTATTTTCCCAACAATGAATATTGTTGAACATCTTTTCATATGCTTTTTTCTGTCTTTATATCATTTTTGATTAAATACATTTTAATAATTTTTAACTCTCTAATTGGATTTTTTTTTTGGTATTTCTATTGTTGGACTTGAGAGTTCTGTATATATTCTAGATTATAGCCTTTCTTGGGGATGTGTAGTTTACAAATATCTTTTTCTAGTCTATGGCTTAACTTTTCATCCTCTTAACTTCTTTTCCAGAGCAAAAGTTTAAATTTTAATAAAATCCAATTTATCCAGTTTTCTCTTTATGGATTTTATTTTTAGTGTCAAGCCTGAGGCCTCTTTTTGCCTACCTCTAGCTCCTGAAAAATTTTCTCCGATACTTTTTCTATGAGTTTTATAGTTTTATGTTTTGTATGTGTGTACGATCCATTTTGAGTAAATTTTTATACAAGGTGTGGGACAAAAGAAGACCTACTGTGATGTTGGTATGACAAAAAATGCCTGAGGACTGTAAGGGATGGAAAATAACTTGGGGAGTTGGGATACAATGGTTTAGGCATAGCTCCTCTGTGGAGAGAAAAAAGTCTGTACCGGCTAGTTCTTCATTTTAGCCCCTACAAGAGGAGAGGTGAGTGTGTTAGGGGGAGTTGAGATCAGGGTTGAGATCCTGAACCAAAGCTGTTATTGCCTAAAATTCTTGAAAAGTGAAAGTGAGAGAACCAGCAGGCTGGTGGCTGTCGGCGCTGCACCGCCTCTTACTGGCCGCGTCACTGCTGCCGCCATGCCCGGAGGTCTCCTCCTCCGGGACGAGGCTCCCAACTTCGAGGCAAATACTACCATCGGCCGCATCCGTTTCCACGATTATCTGGGAGACTCATGGGGCATTCTCTTCTCCCACCCTCGGGACTTTACCCCAGTGTGTACCACGGAGCTCGGCAGAGCAGCAAAGCTGGCACCAGAATTTGCCAAGAGAAATGTTAAGATGATTGCTCTTTCCATAGACAGTGTGGAAGACCATCTTGCGTGGAGCAAGGATATCAAAGCTTACAATGGTGAAGAGCCCACGGAAAAGTTACCTTTTCCCATCATTGATGATAAGAATCGGGACCTTGCCATCCAGTTGGGCATGCTGGACCCAGCCGAGAAAGACGAAAAGGGCATGCCTGTGACTGCTCGTGTGGTGTTTATTTTTGGTCCTGATAAGAAACTGAAACTGTCCATCCTCTACCCAGGTATCACTGGCAGGAACTTTGATGAGATTCTCAGAGTAATTATCTCTCTCCAGCTGATAGCAGAAAAGAGGGTGGCCACCCCAGTTGACTGGAAGAATGGGGACAGTGTGATGGTCCTTCCAACCATCCCTGAAGAGGAAGCAAAAAAACTTTTCCCCAAAGGAGTCTTCACCAAAGAGCTCCCATCTGGCAGGAAATACCTCCGCTACACACCCCAGCCATAGGCTCGCCACGGAGTTGGTTCTGGAGCTGCCCACTTAGCACCATGAGCCAGAGGATGCCAACTGTCCATCATGTTTCCCCGCAGCAGTCCATTAAAAACATTCTGGTGTGATCACAGCCAAGGTCTTTAGGTTGCTATACTACTGGCTTATTAAATGAAAACAGCACTAAAGATTCCTTGGGATCCTTTGTGCCTTCAGCAGCTTTCTCCTCTGTTCATATATCTTCACACTCTCTGCTGACTTTCTTCGAAATTTGAGACTTATCTTGGATCTCTGCAGGGTTTATGACCAAGAGGTTGTATCAGTTTATGGTTGAAAAATCCTGCTTTGCTCCATCATACTGTGTTGACCAAAATGTTCATTTGGCTTTTTAAAACCTGAACGAACGTTTTGGCCAAGCCAATAAAATGACTGTCAGGTTTGGTTTGTTTTTTTTTTTTCTGTGCTAATCAAATCTTCTGTTACCCATTTTGGGAGGGAATAGAACTTGAGGTTCAACTTCCTCTGTACATATCTACATGTATAACCTAAGAACTTAGAGTAACCCGGAAGTTCTTCAGTATTCCATGTTTTGATCACAACTGGGAGAAAAAACCTTTTCAATTCAGTACTTTTCTAGTAGATAAATGAAAGATGAGTCTGGGGAAAGAATCTTTAAATATTTTGCTATCAAGAAAATTTTTCAATAGATTGCTATTGTAAGCGAGAAGCTACAGAAAAGGCTCCACTTGCCTGCCAGAGAGGTGTAGCAGAAGGCATGAGCAACATGACAGTGCCGGTGCCTTTTGGAGAATTTCTGGATGTCAGTTTGTTCTACGATGATGTGCATGTGAAAGGGCCCACTGTGGGAAGAGGGAAGAGGATGACTGACAATGTTTTATTCTCCTTGCAGTGGAGGAGGGATACGTTTTTCTGAATTTTGCTTCTTAGGGATCAGCAAATAAATCCTTTGTCAAAAATGTAAAAAAAAAAAAAAGAAAGAAAGTGAAAGTGTTGGTTGCTCAGTCGTGTCCGACTCTTTGCAACCCCATGGGCTGTAGCTCATCAGGCTCCTCTGTCCATGTAATTCTCCAGGCAAGAAGTGGATAGCCATTTTCTTCTCCAGGGATCTTCCCAACCCAGGGAACGAACCTGGGTCTCTTGAATTGCAGGCAGATTGTTTACCATCTGAGCCACCAGGGAAGTCCGCCTCCCATTTATTTCTAAGTGTGTTTCCTAAATAATGTTCAATTATTTATGAGAAAGTTACAGGCAGATGTACACGGTTTGCTGCCATAGGTGTTTAGCACCCCTTTGGGAAAGCATAACTTCCTGGCAGCAATTTCACTGTCAGAATGTGCAATATATGGTGATAAGGACGCTTTACTCTGTTAGAAATAGGACCATGGGCTGGTAACTGAGAGCTTAGTGAAGACCTGCAGAGGCCTGCCTCTCAGGAGGGTCTATCTATGGATTGGTTGTGATGGGGAAAATTCTTAATAAGCACTTTATTCTCATTACAAGATGATTTAATTTTCTGGATATCTAAGAACAATACACTAGCTTCTTTATTAATTCTCATCAGTTTATAATTTCATGCTAGTTGCATTTTTTTTCTTTCCTCCTTCCTTCCTTGTATCACCTCTATACAATGTTAAAGTGGGTTTGACTCTTATGTAATCTAAACCCCTAAGTTAAATGGAGGATCAAAATGAAATGACATCAGCCCTTAGGATTTTTATGATGATGGAAACAGACTGGAAATTTTTTTTATGCATGGTAGAATGTGAGGTGAGGGAAGATGTTATGATGAAGAATTTCAAGGAGGAGGAAGCAATTAAATGGTTGTTCCAAGGAAGGAAAGAACCTATCATAATAAAGAAGATAAGCTGATTGGCTTGAACAGGAATGGAGATTCTGCTGGTGACAAGGAACAGGAACATGAATGAGGGATGTTGCTGGGTCAGAGACTGGTAAGGAGGCAGTTATCACAGAGCGTCCATGTGAGTGAGTCTTGTGAATTTGATTTGAGGATTAATAAGAACCCCAAATCAGTTTTGAGGCGGTGATGCTGCTTCTGTGAGCTCAAGGTTGCCTCATGGACTGTGGAGGAAAGACCATCTCATGTCTCAGTCTTGGGCTTAAACCAGCCCATGTGGGTAAAGACCCAGGGCTCCAGGGAGAAGGTGGAATTAAATGTGCTTATGTGCACAGATGTCTAGATGGAAGGGTGGTCACTAGGGGAGGATTGTTAACTTCAGAAGGAGTGAATATGCAAAGATGTGTCCCATATAAGAGAGGATCATTGCCTCCACTTGTTTCTTTAGGTTCTAAGTCTACACAAAGGAAGAGTCATCAGTCTCACGAGAGACGGAGCATAGAGGCTGTACCTATGTATGGGCCCATCTCTGCCGTTCCTCAACCGCTGGCCACTGCCCACTGCCGCAATCCCTAAGGTAATGCTCAACCGTAATACTTAGAACTGAGCAAGTTGCATTTGTCTGAAGTGCAGCAAGTCAAATGCTGAGACTCAGATTTTCAGAGAGAAAGAGTTTATTCACAAGGCAACCAAGAGAGGAGATGGGAAGACAAATCTGAAATCCACTTCCCTGAAGGTGAGGCGCACATGATATTTATGAGTTAGAGCTGAGGATGGAGAATGTGGGGAAAGGTGAGAGGAAAGAAGAAATAAGTGAGATGATGGAAACCAAGCAAAGAGCTTGTGAACCCATGGCACAGAAAGCCAGACTATTGCTAACAGGAGTTTGAAGGGAAGAAGGATGGATATTTTAAAGTTAATTTTTATTGGAGTATAGTTGCTTTACGATGTTGTGTTAGTTTCTACTATACAGCAAAGTGAATCATCTGTACATATATATGTGTCCTCTGTTTTGGGGATCTCCTTCCCATTTAGGTCACCAGAGCACTGAGTAGTTTCCTGTTCTATACAGTATGCTGGTTCTCATTCGTTAACTATTTTATACATAGTATCAATCGTGTATATATGTTAATCCCAATCTCCCAGTTCCTACCCCTGCTTTTCTCCCTTGGTATCCATATATTTGTTCTCTATGTCTGTGTCTCTACTTCCACTTCACAAATAAGATAATCTATGCCATTTTTCTAGATTCCATAAATATGGATTAATGTACAATATGTGTTTTTCTCTTTCTGACTTACTTCACCCTGCATGATAGTCTCTAGGTCCGTTCATATCCCTACAGATGACCCAATTTTGTTCCTTTTTATGGCTGAGTAATAGTCCATTATATATATATAGCACACCTTCTTTATTCACGCCTCTGTTGATGCACATTTAGGTTTCTTCCATGTGCTGGCTATTCTAAATAGTGCTGCTGGGAACATTGGAGTGCATTTGTCTTTTTGAATTATGATTTTCTCTGGGTATATGCCCAGGAGTGGGATTGCTGGGTCACATGGTAGTTTTATTTTTAGTTCTTTTAAGGAGCCTCTATACTGTTCTCCATACAAAGTAAGGATTTTGTTGCAGGGCACCAAGAGAGGGAGTGGCAGTCTCAGATTCATTCCATTTTGATCTTTGGGTCAAGAGCTTTTTAAGGGGAAGAACAAAGAAGTTAGTGATTAATCATCATCTTATACTGTTTCTTTAACCTGTTACGTGCTTTTGGTCTGGTGGCCTCTGACCTGACGTTTGACCCTACTTAATCTGTGAAAGTCACTTTGCCCTGAAAGCTAACCCAGAACATCACACAAACAGTGATGCTTATCAGAAATCAGTGGCTCAAGACACTCGACCTTCATTACTCCTTATTGATTAGGCAAACATGTGACCAAACAGGGCCTAGGACAAAAGGGAATAAAAGAGGAATAAGGGGAACAAAAACAGAAATTTAGGCATTAATCTTAATTATAAACTAGTCATAGAACTCTTTCGTAACTGTCATTCTGTGCAGGTGCAAATAAGCTACAGGCTTCTTTGTGGGATGCATGTTCAGAAAATGATGGTATTAACATGTTATGAGGGTGGAATTGCTGACCCTCTTAAGTCAAAAGGTCACCAAGACGGGCTCCCAAGCATGCCCAGTTGAAGGGTCAGTGGTTCCAGCCAGCTTCAGCCAGCCAAGCTTGAACTGGACAGCTGACTGCAAGTTCCAGGAAAACAACTTGGACAAACAGCTTATTGTTTAGGCTATCTGATGCTTGAAGGACATGCAAGGTTTTTGTAGCAACAGTTAAAGTGAGATTGATCAGTGAAGGCAGTTCGAAGCTCATTATTTACTAAGCAGGTTACAGTTTAATGGATCTGATAACTACCCTTGGTTTCACATTTACCTACCTACTATATATTTCCCTCCAAGAAGGCTAGAAACTGACCACACTCTCCCTGAGCAGCCCCAAATTCAAGATTCTCTTCCAGGCAGATTTTCATCCCATCAGCTTTGGCACATTTGTCTATTGCCTGTACTTTAGGAAGGGGAAAGACGTCAGCGGATGGTGTTCTTTTTCTAAAACAATGTATTGTAACTCCTGACTTTTCTCCACTTTTCTTGTTTACAGTTTATCCAACTACCCACTAAACCCCAGCAAGTGCACAAAGCTCAGAATCTTCTCACAGGCGAAACAGCTTAGGAAAATGTAGACAGAGTCTACATACAGGTGAGATAAGTTATAGGTACCTCATCTTTACTAAGTATAAGCTCAAAGAGGTCACTGGTGGGCTCCCTGCTTTCATTTCCCCTTTAGCGTGGCTTGGGGTCATTCTTTATTTATTTTTAGTTAGGACATCATGCACCCTCACATTCAGGAAAAGCTTGTTTAACTGTGAACATTATTTCTCTCTGTTTGGCCTTCACTCTTTTTCTAGCCTTCTCTTCCTCTTCCCAGATCTATAAGAAAAATAATATGTTTTTCTTGCTGCAGCTGCAAATCCATTTGTGAGCTCTGCCCTCAGACATTTCCTTGGACTTTTGAGCAGCATCTCTTCAGAATCTGGGTACTCAGAATGGTTACTTATGTTCAGTTTGCCAGGTGTCTTACCTTAGCATAAATCGGGATCTCACAGGTAGTATTTCCCCATTTTTTTTTCCTCTTGTCCTATCTTTGTTTTTGTTTTTGTTTTTTTTTTTTGCAGGATGATTATCACAGCACCTCCAGTTTATTCAGCTCTTCTTGTGTTTTTCTTTGTGATTACTTTCTGGATCCAGTTTCTTTAAGCAATCCCCTCTCCCCCCAATTCTCCACCTTACCCCAGTCTTTCTCTACAACCATTTCTTTAGCCTCAGAAGGATCACTCATAGCGTTTAGATACATATAAAATATGTTATGAACTCCTTATAAATGATTAGGGGTTCAAAGCCCTCTCTATTTTTATTACACATTATCATTTGAACATCAAAGGTATGGTAATTTTGCCCATCCACACATTTAAGTGCTCATGAACTTAATGAGGTATTTGCAGCTCTAGCATCAATCCCCATAGACTGGGCAAAAGAACGAGAATTCTAGAAAAAGGCAATGATAAGTATTTCACAGATGCAGACTGTCGTATCTCCTTTAAATTCTTCCTTTGGATTCTTTCTTCCAGAGCTTAGACACAACTTCAAGGAACTCTATCCTAGAATCAGTCTTTGTGATACAGGTACTCTTTTTTTACCCCAAAATTCTTATGTAAATTATGCAAATAGATGTTCAGTAAGCTTGGAATATTTCCCTCACAGATCTATGGGGAACATACTCTCTAAACCAAATCTTTCAGTGGGAAGATCTATTCTAGATCAGGTTATAGGAGGTTGAAGAGCAAAAAGGATGATATAGGATACCAAGAGAAGAGAAACCAAATGTAAAATAAAAGAGTTTTGAATAACGGATGGAGAATAAAGAAGAAAAAGCAAGAATAGGAAGCCTTGCTGGAAATTCTAATTATCAACAATGGACTCCAAAATATGGTTCCTTTTGATGAATCAGCTATTTTAAGCTGTCTCATTGGATGTACATAGAATGTGATATCAAGTGTAACCAAACTGTATCTTCTGTATATATGTAAAAACCTAATCATGGAAAACAAAATAGTTCCTTTTTGGTTCTGCCAGGAAAGTTCAAGGAATCTTGGAATAAGAGAAGTATATCACTAGGGATGTGATTGAAGAAAATTGGAGAAAGAAAATAAGTCCAGAGCAAGTTAAGTACCAGGATTGAAAACCTACTCTGTTTTTGTGATGAAATAGAGTGGGACATCCCTAAATGACTTCTCAGTGGTATCTCTGTTTCTGAGGGTGGGGCTGAGGGTGGTCTACAATCTTTGGTTGGAGGGTAGCAAGCACAGAGAAGGCTCCCCATGGACACAACTCATGATCTTGCCTTCACTCTGCACCTTATGTCATCTTTCCATCATGGCCTTAACAGCCAACACACCTACACTTTCTCTTCATAAAATGTTATCAGATGCCTCCCCACCCTGCCCCCTGTCTCTCTGTTGCATGATCTCATGGAAGTGTATTCCTCTTACTTCTCCTTAGCTATGCTTTTGGTTTCTAACACTGGGGAAGTCAAGGAGTAGGTGGGGTGTTCTTTTCACAATGTGCAGTTCTGGGCACCTGCTCCTTCCTGTTGGGCTCCATCTGCGTAGTGCTTCGCCCAAGTAATAGAAGTTAACACACCGCTTGGATGACAGGACTTTAGCAGTATATGAGGAGATCTCAGAACAGAGTAAGCTTAGTTTAGTCACTGAATCCAATTAGTTGTGGTTCTGGCTTTTCCTGAGTTCATCTCATCATATCTTTAGTGTGATGTCTTCTTCCTTTTCTACTGCTATTGATGAATTCCACCAAAAAAAGACACTCTTTGCTCTCAACTATTTCTTGCTGATGTATCAGCTAATATACCTGGTTAGATTTTGCCTTCTAGGATTTCAAAAATGTAATTTAATTTTGTTCTTTTCTCTTATGTTTGAACATAGAATCAAACAGGTTTGGATTGTAGTGAAAAATGCCCCACTCTTACTATGCCTAGTGATTCCCAATATTGCTTTATTTGATTACATTTATAGATTGATACTTGTTTTATCATAAGCATCATCATTTTTCAGTTTTCCATGTTTGATTTTTATTATTTTCCCATTAAAATACTTATCCAATGCACAGACAAAATCGAACTGTATCTAACAGGATGCTATATGAGATACCTGAAATGTTCATAGAGCCATAGATATATGAACTTGGCTTTGTGAAAGGTGAGTTAGGTGTGTCCGTGTAGAGTATGTGCAAAGTCATGTCTATAAAAGTATGAAGTACACAAATCAAAGATTACTTGTTCTCTCCTCTTTGGGGGCTCAAATCCAAGTCCCATCTACTGGGTGCATCCTCAGTAAGGCTTCCTCTGTACTATCAGCAGGGAAATGAAGACACCACTAACAGCTCCTTCATGGGGTTGTTGAGTAAATCAGATGAGACAGTGTCTGTGGGAAGCACATAGTAAAGGTGTTATTGCTGTGAGAGATCAGGAACAAGGGAAATGTATGTAATTCCCTTAGTCCTTAGGCACTGGAGGGGATGTATGTCCTTGGATTGGTGAAGAAGTCAGGGAAGCTAATCTTGCTGGTAAAGAAATACAAAATGCCTTTGTTTTTGGTATTCAGAGGAATGGAATTCTAGAGGCGTCCCTGGTGGATCAGATGGTAAACAATCTGCCTGCAATGCAGGAGGCCTGGGTTTGATCCCTGAGTTGGGAAGATCCCCTGGAGAAGGGAATGGATACCCACTCCAGTATTCTTGCCTGGCAACCCCACAGACAGAGGAACCTGGCAGGCTACAGTCCATTGGTTTTGGTATTCACAAGAATGGAATTCTACCTCCATTAAAGTGTTTCTTTGCCATATTTTTTTCATTTCTCCATAACCTACATGATATACTATAAACAATACCTGTGTGTGCTTATATAATTACTATTTCACAGTTATAAACAGGTCCTTGATTTCTTATTTTGGTTTCACTTAATCTCTTGATTCCTTCATCTATGGATTCCTCTCCCCTCAGTACCAACTTATAAAAGTGCATTTAGGACTCATCTCCCTTTCTTAAATGGGAAAATTGAGGCCCTGGGAGAAGATGCTCTAACGATCATCCTTGGGCAAGAGAGTGAATCTCACCCAAAGCTGGACACTCAGCTCCTAGTGATTCCTCTTTTTTCTAAAAGAGGTGTTTTCACCCCTCCCACCATCCCTCTCATTCCCAGTTTATAAGAAGAGAGTGGGGTCCAGTTTTTCCTTCTTGGTTGACCAGAGACAATGATGCAATTTCTTAGCTCATTGTCTTTTCTCCTGCGTTGTCTATGCCTAAAGCAGTTGGAGCCCTATTCTTTGTCCCTCTTTCTCACTTCCTCACCCCAGAGTGCACATCCCAGGGCTGTCAGGCTGCTCTGAGACCCTAGACCACAGGGGATGGCAGAGGGAGAGAGAGAGAGTGGTCACAAGTCCCTGGGTGGTCCCTGCCTGCTCCCTGGAGCTCACATCTCCCCAACTGAGGATGACGCTAGGATGCGCTCACTCCCCAGGGGAATGCTGCTCCTTCAGAACCCCTGTTGTGCTATGTTCGAATGTACTGGAGCCCAGAGTCAGCACCAAGAAGAGCTGGAGGCAGCCACCTTCCCAGTGCATTCTGGTTTCAGGTCTTCCACCAGGAGTGTCTGCAGGGATACAGAGAGAGGGGCCCGGCAATGTGGAGTGTCTCCATCTTGGTGTTGTGTCGTTTCGGTTACTGTGGATGTCTCCAGTGGTGCTGGGGTTGGGACCTCTGCCTGCAGGGAGTGTGGCAGAACCTCGTGGCTCCTTTCAACTCACTGGACTTGTGCTGTCGCCCATTGGGTACAGCCACCACGGTCAAGTCCTGCATCTGGACCTGGGTGGCAGGATGGGACCTGGCCTGGGTGAGGCCCCCACCTTCCCTCCTGTCTCTGTCCTGCCCCTCCAACCTTATTTACTGTTTCCTCAATTTGCCTCTGAGGTCTGGGGTTATTTTGTTCACGATGTATGTCTAGAACCCTGATAGGATTGAGTCCAATTAGTCATTCAGTCGTATTTCCTGAATGAATGAGTGAAGGATGGGTGATTTAAGTTACCCGTGTCCTCTTGCTATTCCTGATTTGGGGTTCAGGTGCGAAGGTCCAGCTGACAAGATTCCCCTCCCTGCACTGGTCTCATCTTGCCCTTCCTCTTGGGGATAAACAAAGTCTTCTGTGCCACCCACTCCTTCTGCTCCCTCCTGAGGGCCCTGGGTACAGGGAAAGCTCAGCCAAGATTCCTTCCTGATGTGTCTCTGTCCTCTCTTTGAGCTTTTTTTTAAAAAGATATTTTATTTTTATTTACTTATTTGGCTGCACCAGATCTTAATTGCAACAAACAGGATCTAGCTTCTGACCAGGGACGAACCTGAGCCCCCTGCACTGGGAGCACAGAGTCCCAGCCACTGGACCACCAGGAACTCCTTTGAGCTTCTGTAGACCTTTCGCTGTCGGAGAAGGCAGTGGCACCCCACTCCAGTACTCTTGTCTGGAAAATCCCATGGATGGAGGAGCCTGGTGGGCTTCAGTCCATGGGGTCGCTAAGAGTCGGACACAACTGAGCGACTTCACTTTCACTTTTCACTTTCATGCATTGGAGAAGGCAATGGCAACCCACTCCAGTGTTCTTGCCTGGAGAATCCCAGGGACAGCGGAGCCTGGTGGGCTGCTGTCTATAGGGTCGCGCGGAGTTGGACACGACTGCAGTAGCAGCAACAGACCTTTCACTGTAGGGCACACCTTCCTCTTACATCATTTTGACTCCAGTTCTTGCTGCTGGCTGGTTTGCTTGCTGGTGTGCCATTTGCCTCCGCCTTTCCTGTCACCTGCCCCTTGCAAAGGCCCATGAATCCTAAGGAGATATTCAGGTAGTTACTCTGTCCACCACTCTGTCCCACGGCTCATCCCCACTTTTTCATTCACCTGAGAAGCTTGACATGTCCCAAGACACCAACGATCAAAATTATTGCTACAGAAACCCACGTTGGTGACACTGTCACCCTCCTCCTCATTCCCAATTATTTTTTTGAAAGAGTCATTTTCCGGGGTAGGAAGTGGTTTCAGAAGTCAAAACACATAAGAAGAATTCAGCCAGGAGCATTGAGAAGGTTAATGTGGCAAGAAAGACAGATCAATAGCCAGAAGGGGGCTTTCAGATTGGTCCCAAGTTTCTAGGTTATTCCATGAAAACAACAGATTATTATATCTGCTGTTTGACATTTAATACAAATCTGACCTGTTAAAACCTACAGCATGAAGATTTGGATAGAGATGAACAGAATCTCTTACCAGTGAGGAGCCTCAGCAGGAATAAGGGAAACTGAGGACACAATGGGGACCCCAGACTCTCAAGTACAGACGATGTGAGTGAGGCTGGCCCAAAGGGTGCACTGAATGGCCAACCGAGGCCTTGGCCAGTAATGGTAAGGTGACACCTGCTTTGATGGGGCACTATGCCATCTCCTGACTGAATCTGAGTTTGCCTGGATTACAGGGATGGGTCTGTGGGCCTGAGAGAAGGTCTGTTCTGTAGCAAAGGCTGCCACAGAGGAAGTTATAGTCTGTAGGAGACCCTGATGCAGAGAAGAATTGATTCTGCATCCATCTGAAACTTCACCTGTGTTAATTTGGCAGTATTGTAAATACAAACTTGTAAAATTTACTCAACAAGTATAGTGGGTCCTGTGACATAACCCAGGAGGCTTGTCCTGAGCTGTGGGCTCCAGTTTCCTGAGTTGGCATCTGGAGAGCCACGGCTCAGAGTGTTGAATGCACACGAAGGGCCAGGCATGCATTGTGGACAAAGAGGAAACACCAGTCATTGACGCTGAGAGGGGAGGCAGGACCATAAACAGGGAGAGGGAAGTCTAAGGGTGAAAAGTCTTGGCAGGAGGAAGACAAGAGGGATTGAGGTGAGTGTAATAGAAAACTAGTTTGAGAAGTTTGCTGGCTAGTGTGAGGAGGAGTGAAGCCTGCTACACCAAGTGGAGTACTCCTGACTCCAGGGTCATCCCTGAATTAACTCTCTCACCTCTCATTTCAAGACTTCAAATATTTTAGAATGTACTGTCTCAGGATATGATGTCATGGAAAGCTATTGGGTAAGAAAGACCTTGCTCTCTGGGTGGCAGTGATAGTGAATAAAACATAAAATAGGCCCATGGGCTAAATTCCTTTCTCACTCATGCATTTATAACACCTGCTGAATGTGACACACATCAGTATGGGGCCCAGTAGGCGAGATCACAATCGGGGAAGTGGTACGTGAAGGAGCTGTGGTCTCCTAGGGGACCAACCATAATGAATTCTTCACAAGTGATATAACACTCTAGGCTGGACCTCTCTCTGGTTCCACAGTAACATGTAAGACCAAAGTGAGATTCCTTCTTTGAGAAAAGGGACACCCTCCTGTCTCCTACCCATCACTATCTCCTACTCATCAGGGATGGTCAGCAGCCAATCATGGGAATTTACTCTTCAGTACATTCTTTTTTTTTTTTTTTACCATTTATTAAAGAATAAATGTTTGCAGACCTAAGCAATAATTTTGAATCCTGTGTTCAGAGATCGGTATGTTTTCAAATTCAGAAGATATCACGTACTTGGCATTTTTGTTACTATAAACAAGTGGGTACTGGAGTGAGAAGACTCTGGTTTCAAACCCCAGTGGTACTTTTATTGACTATATGACTTGGGATGGAGATCCTTACACATTTTGAGATTTTTAGTCACCTGTGATATGGAGACAGAAACGTTCGCAGCCACTTTGTGCTTCAGGAGCCAGTGCATGGTGGGCACTTGGTGAATGAGGTCTACCCATTCACAGCCCTGGTCCACAACGCTGTAGTCAAAAATTCCTCGGCAACCAGAAGTTCTTTTTAAATTTTTTGTCCAACTAGATTCTTGGGTTTCACTGGTGGCTCAGATTGTAAAGAATCTGCCTGCAATGTGGGAAACCTGGGTTCAGTCCCTGGGTTGGGAAGATCCCCTGGAGAAGGGAAAAGATACCCCCTCCAGTATTCTGGCCTGGAGAATCCCATGGACAGAAGAACCTGGTGGGCTACAGTCCATGGTGTTGCAAAGAGTCAGGCAACTGAGCGACCTACTTCTTTACTAACTAGATAGTGAAACCTAATCTGAACTTAACTGGGAGGCTCTTTATTGCCTTTCTTTATTCTGTTCAGTGTGAATATTTGTGTATTTTGCTGCAGAAATAGTAATGTATTTGATTCCAGGGTGTGCCAGACCGTTCTGGGATTGGATTCTGAAACACACCTGTTCTCACCTTATCTTTCTCTCTTTGTTTTTAAGGATTTTTTTTATGTGGGCCATTGTTAAAGTCTTTATTGAATTTATTACAATAATGCTTCCATTTTATGTTTTGGATTTTTGGCCTTGTATGTGGGATCTTAACCCCACAGCCAGGGATCAAACCCACACCCCTGCATTGGAAGGGGAAGTCTTAACCACTGGACAGCCAGGAAAGTCCCCATTTTATCTGTCTGATGAGAAATTGACAGGCCATGACTGCCCCATTACCTTCTGTTAAAGTGTGAAGTGCACATATGCAAATAATCATAGAAGAAAACATGAATTTCCATTTTCAAAATCTTTTGCTCAGGACTAGGAATGAAAACTCAATAGATGACCTCATTCAATTGTTTAATCAAAATTTACGAAGTCCTTATATTTTGTAAGATGTGTTGCTAGGTGCTGTGAAGACTGCAGAGTTGAAAAGAGAGACCTGCCACTGAGAAACCAGGAATTTAGTGTTTGGGATGAGAGTGGCACAAGAAAAATTGTAATATGCAAGGAAGAGCATGCTGACTTCCTTGGCTGGGATTCCAGGCAGGACAGGTTCACCACTGGAGAGAGGGTGAAGCTTCATAAAGGTGGGACATTTGAAATGTGGGTAGGAATGTGCCAGGCGAAGATGAAGGATGGGGTATTCTGAGCAGAGGGAGCAGTAAGGTAAAGGTACGACAGCAGGGTGGAGTTAACTGTTTGGAGAATAGTAAGTGGTCCAGCTTGGTGGAAGCACAGAGTTTGTGGTAAGAAGGAGGTGAGGGTAAGGCTGGAAGGGAAGATGAGTAGGATGGTAGAAAGCTGGGACTGCCAGGGGAGTTTGTGCTCAATTTAGCAGACAAGGGAAGGGATAGGTGTTGCTTAAAATATTTTTTTTTCTGATTGCTTAAATAATATGTGTTCAAATAAAAAGAACTTGAAAACCAAAATATATTAATATATATACACATACATACACGAAAGCATTTAACTACTCATAATCCACACCTAGAAATAGCTGTGGTTGATATTTTATTTTACTTATTTAATATTTTATTTAATTAATTTTAATTATTGCTTATTTAATTTAGTATTTTATTTACTTATTTTTTTAATTAAAAAATCTTTTTGGCTGCACTGGGCTCCCTGTTGCAGTGGGTGGGCTTTCTCTATTGCAGCGTGCTAAGGTGCTCTAGTTGTATGTGCAGGCTTAGTTGACCCATGGCATGTGGGATCTTAGTTCCCAGATAAAGGATGGAACCTGCATCCCCTGCATCGCAAGGTGGATCCTTAACCACTGGACCACCAGGGAAGTCTCCATTGTTAATATTTTAAAATGAGTCCTTGCAGTCTTTTTCTGTATAAAGCTAGATGACTTAGCTATTTTGATTAATTAATTTAGAGGATAATGTATAAGTGAAACCACTTTGCTTCAGATTATTTGAAAAACAGCCTTTGGACATAATACTGTAGAAAAAGAAATATAACAGCAGTATATGGATAGGTTGGATATACAGATATGTACAAATAAGAAAGCCATTAAAAATGCTGCTGTGATGATTAAGATGAAACAAATCCTTTAACCTGGATGGTGGCTATGAAAAAAGAAAGGAGACAGGATGAGGGGAAAAAAAAAAAAACACCTGTATTTAAAGGAAGGCAATTGAAGTGGTTTAGAAGGAAGAAGGAAAACTCAGAAATACCTTCCAGGTTTCAAGTCAGGGTGACTGGGGTTCGGGGGGGAATGGACATGATATTAGCTCTAGGGAACAATCGTGTGTGTATTCTTTTACCCATTTTGAGTATGTGGTGGTGTGAGATGGCCGAGAACAAAAAGGCAGATTCAAGATTCATTTACTTTTTCAAGATTTCTCTGGTTAAGGGTGAAGATGAGTTTTCTGAAGGAGAGACTAGAGAGACAAATGATGGATTGGGAGACAGATGTGGGGACATTCATGTTTAGAAAATAGACGAACAGGAGCTAGAGAAGGAGCCAGCCAAAGAAAAGTCAGAATTGTCAGAGAACTGAGAGAAGAGTGGCTCTACAGTCATGGGTGGAAGCTATTTCAAAACTGTGTGATTCACAGCCTGAAATGCCACAGAGACGGCAAGAAGGATGAGGACTAGGCACAAAGGATGAAAAGAAGTCATGTAGAAGGTACCAGATCCTGAGACATGGAAATGTTCATTGCTCAGTTGTGTCTGACTCTTTGTAACCCCATGGACTGTAGTCTGCCTGGCTCCTCTGTCCTTGGAATTCTCCAGGCAAGAATATTGCAGTGGGTAGCCATTCCCTTATCTAAGAATCTTCACAACTCAGAGATCAAACCCAGGTCTCCTGTGTTGCAGGCAGATTCTTTACTGTTGGAGAACTCTGCTAATAGCAGGTATTATTATATTAAATGACTATCATATTTGGCAGTGAGGAAGGGTTTACCAGACCCAGCCAAATATCTTGCACAGAGATGGAGCTTAACAAATGTGTTGAATGAAATAATGAATGAGTAGGAGGCAAAAGAGTAAGTGTTTAGGAGTGATGCTGATGTGTGTGTTGTGCTGTCGTAAGTTGAGTCTGACTTTCTGTAACCCCCTGGACTGCAGCCAGCCAGGCTCCTCTGTCCATGGCTTTTTCCAGGCAAGAATCCTGGATGGTACTGTGGAAGTGGCCAATTCCTAACTCTGTCCAGCAGAGCCAATCAGTGCCCCTTGGGACCTTCTGCCCTTGGGACTGAGTATCCTGGACGTTGAATTTGACTATGCATACAGGCCAGTCTGCTTGGGAAGCCAGGCCAGCCACCAGGGAGCAAGGTCAAGAGAGAGGCTGGTGGCCATTTCTCAATAAGACTTCCTAGCCTCTCACAGGCAGTCCAGAGAAGGGGCATCAAGTGCCATGAGTAACCTCAGGATCATCAGGGTGTTGTTCTCCTAGGGTTTTCTCATCTGCACGAGTTCCAGTCCTTCCTGTTTGCCTTCATCCTATTGATATACGCCTGACGGTTCTGGGGAGTCTGGCCATTGTCACCCTCACCCACATACTTCTTCCTCTGCAATTTCTCCCTCATGGAGGTGCTGCTGCTCACCTCCACTGTGGCCCCTAGGATGCTGGCTGACCTGCTGTCCCCTCGCAGGACCATGGCCCTGGCTGAATGCCTGACCCAGTCTTTCTTTTCCTTCTCCTTGGGCTCCACTGACTTCCTGCTCCTCACAGTCATGGCCTTTGATTGCTCCGTGGCCATCTGCCACCCTCTACACTATCTGACCATCATGAACAGGCCGGTCTGTGTGAAGCTGGTGGTGGTCTGTTGGGTGGTGGGGTTCCTCTCCATCATCTCCCCCACCCTTAACCCAGCTCTGGTTCTGCGTCCCTAACATCACTAACGACCACTTCTGTGACTCTGCCCCGCTGCTTGAGCGGTCCTGCTCCAACACCCAGCACATCAAGCTCATGGACTTCTTCCTGTCCTTGCTCTTCAGAGATCAGACAAGGGCCCCTCCACACAGCTCAACAAGGTGGTGGCCCTGATGACTGCCCTGGTGACCCTGTTCCTCAACCCCTTCATCTTCACCTTCCGGAATGAGAAGGTCCAAAAAGTCACGGAAGATACATCCAAAAGGATCCTCCTCAGACACCCAGCCACCCTCAGATGAGAGCAAGCAAGGGGGGCCGTCCACTGCGGGTGGCACCCAGGTACCCAGGCTGGGGATTCTCAGTCTCCTTCCTAGTCTCTCCTGCCCCCTCCACCCTGCTGAAGTCACTGTTCACTCTCCACAGGGAGTGGATGAGTTCACGTCCACCGAAAGCCTCAAAGGCAGGTGTCTGTGAGCCTGTGCTAGTTAAGGAAAGGATTATTTCAAGGCAGCTGGGGGTGAAAACAGTATAATGATGTCAATTCAAATTGTAAAACTTTTTGTTTGAAGTCGCTCAGTCGTGTCCAACTCTTTTTGACCCCATGGACTATAGCCAGGTTCTTCCGTCCATGGAATTCTCCAGGTAAGAATACTGGAGTGGGTTGCCATTTCCTTCTCCAGGGGATCTTCCCAACCCAGGGATCGAACCTGGGTCTCCAGCATTGCAGGCAGACTCTTTACTGTCTGAGTCACCTGGGAAGCTTCAGAAGGATAGGCCAAAATACTGGAGTGTGTAGCCTTTCCCTTCTCCAGGAGATCTTCCCTACCCAGGGATCGAACCCAAGTCTCCAGCATTGAAGGGCAATTCTTCACCGACTGAGCCACAAGCAATCTCAATTCAAAGAGATAATCCAAATCAAGGTCTTCACACAGGGACTTGGAATGTAAGGAGAACTTAGTAAATATAGCTGTTATTATGAAATGTGCTATTAAACTCTCTCTCCAAGGTCCTGCTCTACGGTTTTGTTCTCATTCCTTTATGTTTTCTTTGTGTGCAGTCTTTTTTTAGGGTGTGTTCCTTTCTCAGGAACTGGTTTCAGAGTCTAGGCTGGGGTCCTGAAAGTGCGAGGTTCTCAGAAAAGAGCAGGATGTTTTGGCATCCTCAGAACAGGAAAAACTATGTGCCTTTTGCCAGGACCCCATATGGGATGGCTCCTGGGACCCTCATCCAGGACAGCTCCTGGGACCCTCATCCGGGACAGTTCCTGCAGCAGAAGCATCACTCACACCTGGGCTGCCCACTGCTCCCTCCTGACCCCCAGACCTCTTGACTTTTAAACAGAAATGACTCTGGGGGCCACTTTCCCATCCCTCTTACACAGCAAGGTCATGACAGCTCCATGCCTAGAAAGAAGGGCATGCCCTTTATGTTTTTAAAACTTTTTAATCCTTCCTCTGCACGCAGGAAAGAGGGGATGAAAGGTGGGTTGCTATCCCTACACTCGCTACCTCCCCCTTCTCAAGGGCTAGCTCTTCTCCCCTCCCACAGAACTTTAGATCCCACAGAACCACAGAACCCAGAGGGAGAGCCCTCTGAGGCTGGGGTTCCTGGAAGTCACCTGGCTGGGAGACTGCCAGCAGCCCTGCAGGGAAGACAGAGGTGGTAGAAGGCAGATGAGGAGGAAATGGCACAAGATGGGTGTTGTGGGTAGTGAGTGGGCTGGAGGGCGGATGAAGGAAGCTGTCCTTGGAAAGCTGGAAGTGGTTTAGGGTATCATGGAAAGACAGTGCCAGTAGAAATGTCTTTGGCATCTGATCCCATACCAGACGTAATCTGGACCGCCCTGGAATCCGCAAAACAGGACAAAGAGTTAGGTGCAGACTTCCCCTGACTTCTGGAGCTAGTTCTGTTCACGGGGTTCTAGAGAGGCCCTGGTCATCAGGTACAGCGGAGATAGTCAGTGTGGGGCCACCCCTCAAACCCGATGTTGTGAAGCAAGGAGGAGGTGGGGGGAACAAGCGTCCCAGGGCCTGTGCTCTGGGGGCCTGAGTCTCCTGTTATGACCAGGACGCTTGGTCTCCAATTCAACTATTTTTTTGTAATAACTACCATAGGACACGTTCCCATCTGTGGGCCTCTCCAAAAAAAGTGGACAGGTACTTTTAATTCTGCAGTAAAGGCCCACTGGGAAAACATTTTTTTTTTTTCATTCTGAAAACTTTCTCTCCTGTAAGTCTCAAGGGACTAATTATTTACCATCCTAACAAACTTTGTGGAAAAAAAAAAAAAAACAACTGAAAACTAAATGGGAGGCAATTATCTCCTTCTGATATGCAAACACTTTCCTTCAACCTTTTTGCTTCTCAGATAATCAGCACACAAATCCGCTCAGGTTTTCCTCCTGAGAGACTCTTTCCTGCGACTCTCATCTCGGCACCCGCCCTCTAAAACTTTAAAACGACATCTGCACCTCTATTTCTGTTTTGCAAATAAGAGACAAAAGCGTAGAGAACAAATGTATAGAGGCCAAAGTGGGGAGAAACTGGGAGATTGGGATTGACATATATGTACTATTGACACTATGTGTGAAATCGATGACTGATATAAACCTGTTATATGGCTCAGGGAACTCTACTCTGTGCTTTCTGGTGACCTAAATGGAAAGGAAATCCAGAGAAGAGGGGATATATGCATGCCTATAGCTGGCTTACTCTGCTGTATAGTAGAAACTAACACACGTTTTAAAGCAACTATACTCCAATAAAAATTAATTTAATAAAATAATCAGTAACAAAAAAGAGTAAGAAAATATAATCCACAGTCTGCAGCAGGCTTTTGCCCATTTTTCACAGTATTCCATAGGAATGGGCTCCCTGACTCGCCAGTTTTGGGGGAGGTGTAAAGTGCTTTGTTCCTCCACAGTAATTTCCCTGTCACAGCCAGCATCTCCCAGGCATGACATTCATAACAAACCTGCCTGTGGTCCCTTGCTTCTCACATTGTGATCCCTGGAACCACATTGGCATCTCCTGGGAGCTCTTTGGAAATGCAAAGTCTGGACCCCACCCCAGACCTTCTGACCCCGAATCTGCATTTTTAACAAGACCCCTGGGTGATTCACATGCACAATAATACGTGAGAGGTGCTGGTGTTAATACTAGAACATGCACAGCATGCTGGGAATACAGGCACGGAGTTTGTTAGACTGAATCTTCTCAAACATGGTGTCATTTGAGTTGAGGCTTCACAAGTGCCAAGAAGAGGAAACGTGAATTCCAGAGAGGCAACTTAATAATGTAGAAAGCAACATAGACATAAAACGGCATATCGTGTGGGCAGTGCAAGTCTGGAGAGAATTAATGAAGTTAATGCATGATACCTGGAGAGTGGTCATGAGTCTCTTCACCTCATCAAATCCAAGTCTCTTGATTAGGGGGAGGGGGGTCACAAGTGTCCTCTGAAAGATGCTTCACTCACTGAAGTCATAAGATGATGAACTTTGTAATGGATATAGACGGCTTTACTATGGAAACTTTGCATGCTAGGACAATTCTACCATATTCACAGAGGTACTATTTATCTTCAGGGCTGGAATTTTATTGCCTTCAATTTTGAAAAAGACCTAAGTAAGTTCATAAAGAGTTTAGGAGTAGTTCTACTAAAGGGCAATTCCATGAGGTTTCCTTCCATAGGATATAATGCTTGTCACTCTCAAGGGAAGGAGAATGACAAAGATGCTGGGTTGAATAGGAAACAAGATCTAAGGGAAAACCCCAGGCAGAATGCTACGCTGATGGTCTGGAGCCCTCCTGAAAACTGATGGTTAAAATTTCAGGAATTAAACATACTTATTATTAAAAATTAAATAATAGACATGTGCAATGAAATAGATTATGTTAAAAACAAAGGTGATCAAAACTCAAAGCTCCGCATTAATTTACTGCCTTTTACTTTGTTTTACAGACGACTGAATTTGTCTGTGTTACTTGTATTGACATGGTAGATACACTGGCCTCTAAGCTCAGCGATGTCATCTTGGCAGCTTGGAATTAAACATGACGGGAGTGAAACAGCATGGAAACTGGTGAATGCTGGACGTCAGCACATACTACACCTGGAGGACCAGAGATGCATATTTACCAGCAGGCCACCGGGTCACTATCGTTTTTCTTCCGTATTCATCAGGCGTGGTTGCAAGGATCCTATTTACAATAGGAAATTTGAAGTTGAAGGAGTTGGTGGAACTAGATTGATAGAAACAAGGTGCTCCGTAGGCACTGCTGAAAATTTCCACCTTGGCCTTAGAAAGTTTTGCACCTCACCTAACTCCTAAAATGCAGGGCCTTCATGGTATGATGGTCATTCTAGGAATCAGGCCTGACTTTTATATGAAAATGACTTGATTCCTTTATCGTCTGCATCAGAACTTCCATATCCTTGGTTTCTTGCTCCCTAGTCCCTTCAGCTGGAAGGAATGAATCTACTTTCACTTCTCATTGGGATTTACATTTGTGACCATGTGTTCTTATGCTAGCTTGTTAGAACCTTATATATTTCTAATGGTTGCTTACGAGGACATTGTATCTCTGAGGCTGGAATGTTGGACACATGGAGAGTCAGGAAATCCTGCCATCGTTTTTACCTATATTTGAGTTAGCTTTAGGTGGGGAGGTATAGATTGGGAATTTGGGATTGACCATGTAAACTCTTCTATGCTTAAAAAAGATAACCAACAAGGACCTGCTGTATAGCACAGGAAATTCTGCTCAGTATTCTATAATAACCTAAATGGGAAAAGAATTTAAAAAAGAAGAGATACATGTATGTGTATAACTGAATCACTTTTCTGTACACCTGAAACTAACTCAACATTTTTAGTCAACCATACTCCAATATAAAATTTAAAAAAATTTTAAATATAAATTTATTCATTTTACTTGGAGGTTAATTACTTTACAATACTGTATTGGTTTTGTCATACATCAACATGAATCCACCACAGGTATACACATGTTCCCCATCCTGAACCCCCCTCCCTCCTCCCTCCCCATACCATCCCTCTGGGTCATCCCAGTGCACCACAGATGTATAGAACAGGCTTTTGGACTCTGTGGGAGAGGGAATGGGTGGGATGATTTGGGAGAATGACATTGAAACATGTATAATATCACATATGAAATGAATCGCCAGTCCAGGTTCAATGCATGATATTGGATGCTTGGGGCTGGTGCACTGGGATGATCCAATATAAAATTTAAAAAATCATTCATATGAAGAGACAGAAAATCTAGATGTTTACCTTACACTTTTCACAAAAAATAACTCAAAATAGCTCAAAGACCTAAAAGTAAAATGCAAAAATAAAGATTCCTAGAATACATATGTATATGTACACATATATATATGTTTAGGCAACGTTGTGCTTAGCCACTCAGTCATGTCCCACTCTTTTCGACCCCATAGACTGTAGCCCCCCAGGCTCCTCCGTCCATGAGATTCCCAGGTAAGAATAGTGCAACGGGTAGGCATTACCTTCACCAGGTGATCTTCCCGACCAAGAGGGGTCTGCTGCATTGCTGGTGGATTTTTTACTGTCTGAGCCACCAGGGAAGTCCAATGTGTGTGTGTATGTATATATATCTGTTCAGTTTAGTCTCTCAGTCGTGTCCGACTCTTTGTGACCCCTTGGACTGCAGCATACCAGGCTTCTCTGTCCATCACCAACTCACAGAGCTTGCTCTAGCTCATGTTTATCCAGCCATCTTATCCTCTGTCATCCCCTTCTCCTCCTGTCTTCAGTTTTTCCCAACATCAGGACGTTTTCCAGTGAGTCAGTTCTTTGCATCATGTGGCCAAAGTATATATAAGTATGTATGCATGTGTGTGTGTATATATATATATAAATTAGCTCTCGATATTACAGTCTTACCCTGCCTGCTGGCAATTATGTCCCAGTGTAAGCTACTACTGTGGAATGGGAAGGCTATTGCCTTCAGTGAAATGACCTTAAGTGCCTTTATGTAGACTAACAAATAGATCACTTGTTTCCATTTCCTGGGGAAAATGGTAAAGCAAAAAATTAACGTTGCAATTAGATTGAATAAAATTATTTATTGTATATGTGTTTTATTTATAATTGAATATGTGTTATTTTCTTTCAAGTGTTTGTGGATTCTATTGTGGTAAATAAAATACAAAAGATTTTAAAAGCGACACTGAATCTATGGTTATTTTCTAACTGTAAGTGTTCCTTTCAGGCAAGGAGTGTAAACATACAGTTACTGTGGTGCAGGAGTTACTAGAATAATTGCCATTACCTGTCTGTAAATTTGATGGGAACTTGATGAATACACATTAAATAAGAGGGCTAGAGGAGTCTATACTGAGGGACTTCAGATTCTGGAGATTCCAACTTTTAATTGATCTAGCTTTGATCTGGACAGGAAAATTTCTGAGGATGGAGGGATAGATAGGAGAGAAGTTTGAAAAACTAGACTACTGCCGGTTCTGTCATTGTTTGGACTGACCCTTTCTTTCCCTCAGCCATGGCTACTTTATCTATTAGATGGTGAGAAAGCACTCCTTGTGTGACTTCCCTGGTGGTCTAGTGGTTAAGAGTCCACCTTGCAATTCAGGGAATGAGGGCCTGATCCCTGGTTGCAGAACTAGAACCCCACATGCCTTGGACCAAATAGGCCCACACCCATCAGCGACTGAAGCCCATGGGGGGCTCTGCAGGACACAAACAGAGAGTCCATGTGCCACAGTGAAAGATCCTGCATAAGGCAGTGAAGATCCTGGTGCCACATCTAAGACTGGACACAGCCAAATAAATAAGTAAATATTAAAAGAAAAAAATTTTTTTAGAAGTACTGCTCAATTGCAGCTTGAGAATAGGTTTTTCCCTTCAGGGGTCTTGCAGCACTTGTTACCAGTAGGAGAACCCTTTATTAAAATGTGGTAGAATTAATGGTACTTTGTCCTCTCTCTCACAGATGGAGAATGCTTTGAAGTTAGAATCCACATTTCTTTGATCTTTACCAGCCAGTGAGTGGAGTAAATTCCTGGTGTTGGGTGATCTGTGTATTTTTACCTCATTGAATTACTATGAGAGTAAAACCACGTGGAAAAAATGCATTAAAATTGTTGATAAAGTATGAAAAAATGGTAACGTTATCAGTAGAATTATCTTTAATTCGTTCATCATGTTTTTATTTATGTGAGTGAAAGTCTTGTCTGACCCTTTGTGACCCCACATACTATACAGTCCATGGAATTCTCCAGGCCAGAATACTGGAGTGGTAGCCTTTCCCTTTTCCAGGGGATCTTCCCAACCCAGGGATGGAACCCAGGTCTCCCACATTGCAGGCGGATTCTTTACCAGCTGAGCCACCAGGGAAGCTATTTGCTATTTGAGGAGGTAGAAGGAGGATAATTTAGAAAAAAATGAAGCAATTGTTTCAACAGCAATAGCAAACACCAGAGTCGTTGCTCTGATGTATACCTGGAGGAGTCAGATTTTCCAGCAGAAAATGAAATGAGGTACCTAAAGAGATCTTCCGACTCAGGTGATGAGCATCTCAGCGAGACAGAAAAGAACTTTTCAGAAAGCCAGAGAAAGGGGCACCTTAGTTAGGAAGGGGGTTTCCTGGGGTGGCACCGATGGACCACTAGGGACCACTCAAGGAGCCGCGGCTCCAAAGCTAGAGCATCTGTGCCCACAGAGTAGCCCACAGTCCCAGCCTCGTTCACCCCCACACAGCAGAGCTAAGCTTGACGTTCCTGGTGGATTGGTCATTTTTGTTCTCATCTTTTAAGCAGGGCTAGGAGTACTCTCTTGATGAGTGAACTCATTGATGTTTACTGGGAAATGCCGTCTGGTAAACTTAACTGTTTTTACAGAAAGAGCTTGGCAGAATATTTTACACTGGGGCTGTTTCAGAAAATCCCAGATAGGATGAAAGCGAAGAGAACATGATTCTGAGGAGAATGTACCTGAAGGATTTGGAAAATTTCACACATGAGTTGTGGGAGGGAAACTCAATGGGAGCTGACATTTCATTCCTGAGGGAATATGGAACCTAATAGGCTTTCAGGAACTTTACACACACGTGTGTGCGCGTGCACGTGAGTATGATGACTGGACAAAGGAGTTTACTGTGTTCAGCACAATCTTCTGCCTGCAAGCAGGTGAATGTTTCTAATCATGCAGTAGAATAGTTTATTTTCATCTTTCTGAAAGTCTCTGTTGGCATCATCAACGCAATGGACAGGAATTGGAGCAACTCTGGGAGATGGTGAAGAACAGGGAAGTCTGGTGTGCTGCAGTCCATGGGGTCACAAAGAGTTGGACATGACTGTGTTACTGAACAATGACAAAAATCTCTTAATATTTCCTCCCTAGAATGCATACAATTCCTGAAAGATTTGTTCTTTTTTCTTATACTAATGAAGATTTATCTTGCTTTCTTTAAATTCATTTTCTCTGCACAAGGCTTAGCTGGTGGATTGCCTTCTCACACTGTCCATCTTATGTTCAAGTGTTACTCGGGCATCACCTTATCAGGAAAGTGTCCCCGAGTCCTCAGTCTGGTCTCAATGTTCCTCTTATCTGCTCCCATAAACCTTTCTTTGAATCCATCATTACACGTCACCCGCCGCATAAGCAGATCATCTTTTTACTTTTTTGCCACATCACATGGCATGTAGGATCTCAGTTTCCTGACCAGGAGTCAAATCTGCACCTCCTGCCATGGAAACACAGAGTCTTAACCACTGAATTGCCAGCAAAGTCCCTGTAAGCTGCTCTTTATCATACCATTCTTTCCCTTCATAGAGCTAAGAGATTTGAAACCCATCAATGTCTTGTTTACATTTTACCCTGCACCTGATGCAGTTGTGGTGCCAGACACACAGTCTACTCAGCGTTGTTGAAATGAATGAACAGATGAATTCTTATGCAATGAACTCTGTACACTCAAAAGATGATGACTTTGTTAAGTGTTGCTCTTTAGCTTAGTTCCATGTAGAGCAAGCACTCATTGTGCACACACTTAGCAGCGGGGCACGTGCATCTGTGCACGCACACACACACACACACACACACACACCACACTGGGGCTGGGTAATATTTCTTAATCAGAGAAAACTTTCTGTCTGCCCTTCTTTGAGTGGCAAGCTCATGCACTTCCCTTTATTAAAAGCCCCGCTTGTGGTTCCCCAGGCTCCATTCTGAGTTCTTGTAACTGCCAGTGGATAACGGGGGGAATTCCACATGGTCTTTGAGACCGTCAAGCCAGCCAGGGTGCTCCCAAGGACTCATTGTGGTTATCACTCTCAGGCACAGAGGGAAAATCCGAAAGAAACTCAACAGGGGTCATCCCACCCAGGTTGCTGCCCTCCCTCCTCACAGAACGACCTGGCTGACGGAGCCTGGCTGAGTCCCTCAGGCCCCTCACAATGCCTGGAGGAGGCCTTTCAGCCTCTGCATCTGGCCTCGTAGCACAGCCTTGAACGTCTCATTGCGGAGGGTGAGGATAAAGGGGTTGAGGAAGGGGGTGAGGACGGATGTCACCAGGGCCACAGTCTTGTTGACCTCCACAGAGTGTGCTTTGCCAGGCTGGACATAGAGGAAGATGGTGCTGCTGTAGCCAATGAAGACCAGGGTGAGGTGAGAGCCACACGTGGAGAAGGCCTTCTGGCGGCCGCTGGCAGAGGGGATATGTAGCACGGTGCTCACGATGTAGCCGTAGGAGACAAGGGTCACCAGGAAGGAGCTGAGAACGAAAGCCAAGGCCATCACAAAGTCCCAGGATTCCAGCAGCCTGGTGTCTGAGCAGGACAGTTGCAGCAGAGGTGCGTTGTCACAGAAGAAGTGGTTAATGATGTTGCCATGGCAATAACTGAGATGAACCCGGGAGAGGACAGTGGGCACCATGGCCAGGAAAGGAGTTGCCCAGGCAGCCCCTGCTAGCCGGGCACACACAGCCCTACTCATCAAAGTGCCATAGTGCAGCGGGTGGCAGATGGCCACAAAGCGGTCCAGGGCCATGTCAGACAGGATGAGGAAGGAGGTGGAGCCCAGGGAGAAGTAGAAGTAGAACTGGACCATGCAGCCAGTGAAGGAGATGACCCTGTGGGGGGCCAGCAGGTCAGAGAGCATCCTGGGCACGGCAGTCATGGTCACCAGGATCTCCAGCAGGGAAAAGTTGCCCAGGAAGAAGTACATGGGCGTGTGGAGGTGGGTGTCGACAAAGACCATGACGATGATGACTGTGTTTCCCATGAAGGCGAGAAGATAAAACACAAGGAAGGGCCCATAGAGCAGGATCTGCAGTTCACCAAGAGGGGAGAAGCCCAAGAGGATAAATTCAGAAGGGTGGCTCAGATTTGCCATGATCCCGGGGCTGGGAGCTTGAGGGGAAAGGAAACAAGAGACATTGATGGAGAGACAGAGAGAGAGACAGAGAGAACCAATGACTGTGAAACAAGGCTAGAGGCAGAGAAAGAGAGGCTAGGAGGTGGTCATGGGTTAACAGAAGGAGAGATAAAGAGAGAAACAAATGGGAATATGAGAATCATTGAGAAACAGGGAATCATAGAAGGAAAAACATGGAAGTCTACTGATAAGAAGAGAGGAAAACAGACAGGAGCAGATGACAAAAGACAACACAGCAAGAGACATTTAGAGACAAGACAAGAATGGAATGAAACAGAAATGGAGGAGCAGGAGAGGAACACCCACTAGGTGAGAGGGAGAAACAGACAGAGATAAGGAGAGGAGGGGCACGGAAAGAGAGAGTGTGTCAGTCACCCAGATGCCCTGAGTGTCGGGTGATGCTGGGGGTCTGTGCCATGACCCAGAGAGTCCGAGAGCCCTCTTAAAGCTCCCTTTCTGTCTTTCTGGGCTATCTCCCTGGTGAGGACCCTCCATCACTCACGTTTCTCCAGTTACAATCATGAAATGAATGGGAAGTCAGAGTTTTGAGCCAATAAATTAGCATCCTTTGGGGAGGACCCCCTGGTGTATGTATGCAAACGTGGGGAGCAGAGTAACACAGGTGGGCACAGAGACCAGCCTGGAGCTAGACAGAGATTAAGAGCATCTGCGTTCTAGCCAGTGGTGGGCACTGTTCTGATGAGGCAGTGGCCCCCCTCCCCATCCCACCCCTTGCCACATCCTGACTCTGCCCTCTCAACCCTAGTGGTTTGGAGCATAAGCTCTGGACCTAGGTTGGATTCGGATCTGATGTTTGTTGAACGTAAACCTGCTGCTCTCTGTTACTTCCCTCTCTTGGCCTCAGCCTCAGTTCAGTGCAGTTCAGTCACTCAGTCGTGTCTGACTCTTTGCGACCCCATGAACCACAGCACGCCAGGCCTCCCTGTCCATCACCAACTCCCGGAGTCCACCCAAACCCATGTCCATTGAGTTGGTGATGCCATGCAACCATCTCATCCTCTGTCATCCCCTTCTCTTCATGCCCTCACTCTTTCCCAGCATCAGGGTCTTTTCCAGTGAGTCAGCTCTTTGCATCAGGTGGCCAAAGTATTGGAGCTTCAGCATCAGTCCTTCCAATGAATATTCAGGACTGATTTCCTTTAGGATGGACTGGTTGGATCTCCTTGCAGTCCAAGGGACTCCTAAGAGTCTTCAACACCACAATTCAAAAGCATCAATTCTTCGGTGCTCAGCTTACTCAGATATAAAATGAAGATAATAATAGTACTAGCTTCATGAGCTAAGACAGAGATTAAATGAATCAATTGCTTAGTTACAGTGATGGGCATGGACAAGGGGCTCAGAAATCAGTCGTTGTCATTGTAATCATTGTCGTCATATGACACCAATGAGCTTAAGTTTTCTTGGACCTATGATTCTTTAGAGTCAATATGTGTGAGAAGGTGTGTGTAGGGGTGTGTGTGAAATTTCCAAGCTTTATGCTGTCCTTTATAATTTCAGTCCACTAAAAGGATTTTTTTTTAAATCTTCAATTTTCAAGGAAAATAAATTTTGCAGTACAAATGATCAGAAGTGGAAAGATTCAAGATGTGTGTAGGCATAACTCTGGCCTTCTCTCTGGCCCCATAAAAGCTGCATCTGAAGCTGTGTCCTGGCCACCAGCCATGGCATTCCAATTTAAAGAAGAGGGGCTGTCCCTCCGTCAGCCTTGTACCCACTGGCAAACCTTGTGTGTGAGTGTGTGCTCAGTTGTGTCCAACTCTTTGTGACCCCATGGACTACTGTAACCCACCAGGCTGCTCCTCTGCCCATGTAGGAGCCCAGGCTCCTCTGCTCCTCTCCTCTCCAGGCAAGAATACTGGAATGGGCTGCCATGTCCTCTTCCAGGGTATCTTCCCAGAGATGGAATCTGCTTCTCCTATGTTTCCTGCCTTACAGGCAGATTCTTTACTGCTGAGCCACAGGGGAAGCCTGGCAAAACTTAATGGTAGGGCTAAAATCTATACCCAGGACTGATCAATTCAAATCCAGTCATGTCTGTGCTCTCTGCAAGCCTGACTCCCAAGCAAACCCAAGTCACTCACTTTAGCCTCTAAGCACTACATATTCTTTTTGAGCTGCTCCCGTGAGGAAATCGATGTCTAGAGATTCCTGCCTATTGGGTCCAGTCCGTGACATGATTGAGGTGTGATCTGCAGTCCATCACCGTGGGTTAGTGGGTTGCAGCTGGCAGGGGTGGACAGGGGCTTGTGCATAGCTGGAATGGGGGTGCCCTGCAGGGTGAGCAGCTCCACAAGCTATAATATCTCTGACCCTTGTGTGAATTTCCTAGTTAAAGGCTTACCCTGTGTCACCACAGAGCCCAGTGCAGCAGGACTGATATAGGACCTGAAGGTGGGAAAGAAGGCTTTCTTGAGACCAGAGGAAAACACTTTATCTTCTTCCTCAAGGATGAGTGTTCTTGGTGCTCTCTCTTGCCCCTGGCTTCTTGATGTGGTTTACAGCTGAGCTTATCCTGGATGGGAACTCAGACTCCAGCAAAGTGTTCTCTATGGGGATGACAGGAAAGCAAGGAGCCCTCTGGGAATGAAGAGACACTGGTGTTACTCCTCAGATTAATGAGAGGCTTGTTGCTGAGAGGAAGTAACATCTGAGAAAGAGCTCTGAATAAGGAAAGGGAGAGAGACCAAGATACCTCTAAGAAGACAATGGCTTAGGATTGGTTCCTGGCCCTTGCCTTCCTCCCAGGACTGTGGGGAAAAAAATGAGAACGTGGAAAAAGCACAGAAGAACTTCCCCAGCTGGACTAAAATTGTGGCAGACTGGATGCCTGGCTAGGGTTGGATCCAGAGTTGCCATTTGGAGAATTTGCATCCCTCAGATCCAAGGTTCAGAGACTGGGGAGACGGGGAATGGAGACCCTGGACTGCAGCACCCTCTTGTCTGAATTTTCCAAAATGTCATCAATGGAGGCAGGGAATTAGAGGTGTAAGTTTAAGAGGAGAAACCTTCCCCTCAAAGGCAGAGCCCCTGACAGACACATCTTGGGAGCTGACCAGACTGAAAAGGGCTGGTCTGAGTCCTTTGGGAAAATGCACACCTGGGGGAGCGAAGGCAAGGTGGTAGTGGATCCAGCTCCCTGATAAACTCTGAGTCACAGTCCTTCATCTCGGAGAAGTTCAGACTTTATGTGCACCACCCAGCTTAGCCGTCCCCTGCCAACCCCACCCAGGCAGACATGATGACAAAGAGACAGCAAGCAAAAGCTTTCCAAGCAGGACAGTGCCCAGTGGTTCTGAGTTAAAGAACTCAGTGGTTCTGAATTAAAGAAACACGAGGGCTGAAAGGAGTTTCCCGGATGACATTTCTGGAGGATCTGAATCCAGAACTGAATTTTAAAGACAGAGCCATTGATAATAAAAAAATTTTTAGATGATTCTAGACAGAAATGGGGGGATGACAGAAGAAAGGAATGCGTTGCTGGTAGGAGCTCAGAAGGACAGACAGGATGGCCCATCAAAGCAGAACCTGAGAATTGACAGGCAAGCACACTGCTGGGCTTATGTAGGCCTCAGGGCTGTATTTTCTGTTACTTCTGTAGCAAATTGCTAGATGTTTGGTGGCTTAAACACTACAAATTTATTATCTTAAAGACTCTATATGTCTACATTTCTTATCATACAGGTCTTTGTTGTTGCTGTTTATTTAATGTCAAGTCCAATTCTTGTGACCTCATGGACTGTAGCCCGCCAGGCTCCTCTGTCCATGGGATTTCCCAGCAAGAACATTGGAGTGGGTTGTCATTTCCTCCTCCAGGGGATCTTCCTGACCCAGGGATCAAATTTGAGCCTCCTGCATTGGCAGGTATTCTTTACCATTGAGTCACCAGGGAAGTCCTCTTACAGGCCTAAGGAGGCTAAAATCAAAAGGCTGCTGGAACTGTGCCTCTCTCTGGACGCTCCTTGGTTTTTCCAGCTTCTTACAGCTGCTATGACTGAATCTAAACCCAGTCCTTTTCTTGCACTGTTCCTTGTTATTCCATCCCTGGACCCTGTGATGAGTCTTAGTTCCTAAGTGCAGTGAGAGATTCTTAGAACGTCCACTAGTGGAACTCCTACCCGTGGTACCCAGAGTCTGACATGGAGATATGACACCCTTAAGGATGGGACAAGTGACCCCTACAGCTAAAATGTGTCCAAGACTTACGCTGAGTCCATGATTTAATGCTCACTGTTTCTATCCAATAACATAGGGCAGCAGTGTGGTTGATGTAGGGCTGGAAAGAGAGAATGAGTTCTACAGGGGAAACCACATGAACAGCTCACTTGCTGTCCCTTGTTTCAGAGGATGAGCGTACCTGGTTCTGTCTACCCTGTTCTAATCTTAGAAGGCCTGCTGAGTTTCAGAACTGAACTGGACAGGATAGGAAACTAGGTTCCAGCAGGTGCTTTTTATAGCAATGACAAGGAAAGCAAGAAGCCCCTGGGGGTTTGTATAATACAGTAAAAGTAAAAAGTCAAGTCAAGTTGCTCAGTCGTGTCCAACACCTTGTGACCCCATGGACTGTAGCCTACCAGGCTCCTCCCTCTGTGGGATTCTCCAGGCAAGAGTACTGGAGTGGGTTGCCATTTCCTTCTCCAGGGGATCTTCCCAACCCAGGGATCGAACCTGGGTCTCCCGCATTCCAGGCAGACGCTTTAACCTCTGAGCTACCAGGGAAGCCCAGTGGATACAGTGGATGTGCTCAAACTAACACCCAGAGGCAGGGAGGTCCATCCTAGGTCTCCAGAAGCACAAATAAGAGGTGTGGGGTGTGTGTGTTTGGGGATGGGTGTTGAATGTAGGTCTAGTTTTGGAGTCTGGCATTTGCATAGTGCAATCTCAAAAACGACAGAATGATCTCTGTTCGTTTCCAAGGCAAACCATTCAATATCACGGTAATCCAAGTCTATGCCCCAACCAGTAATGCTGAATAAGCTGAAGTTGAACAGTTCTATGAAGATCTACAAGACCTTCTAGAACTGACACCCAGAAAAGATGTTCTTTTCATTATAGGGGACTGGAATGCAAAAATACGAAGTCAAGGAACACCTGGAGTAACAGGAAAATTTGGCCTTGGAGTACAGAAAGAAGCAGGGCAAAGGCTAATAGAGTTCTGCCAAGAGAACGCACTGGTCATAGCAAACACCCTCTTCCAACAACACAAGAGAATACTCTACACATGGACATCACCAGATGGTTGACACCGAAATCAGATTGATTATATTCTTTGCAGCCAAGGATAGAGAAGCTATATACAGTCAGCAAAAACAAGACTGGGAGCTGACTGTGGCTCAGATCATGAACTCCTTATTGCCAAATTCAGTCTGAAATTGAAGAAAGTGGGGAAAACCACTAGACCATTCAGGTATGACCTAAATCAAATCCCTTATGACTATACAGTGGCAGTGAGAAATAGATTTAAGGGACTAGATCTGATATATAGAGTGCTTGNAAGCCTTCCTCAGTGATCAATGCAAAGAAATAGAGGAAAACAAGAGAATGGGAAAGACTAGAGATCTCTTCAAGAAAATTAGAGATACCAAGGGAACATTTCATGCAAAGATGGGCTCAATAAAGGACAGAAATGGTAGGGACCTAACAAAAGCAGAAGACATGAAGAAGTAGCAAGAATACACAGAATTGTACAAAAAAGATCTTCACGACCCAGATAATCACGATGGTATGATCACTCACCTAGAGCCAAACATTCTGGAATGTGAAGTCAAGTGGGCCTTAGGAAGCACCACTACGAACAAAGCTAGTAGAGGTGCCAGTTGAGCTATTTCAAATCCTAGAAGATTTACTGTGAAAGTGCTGCACTTAATACGTCAGCAAATTTAGAAAACAGCAGTGGCCACAGGACTGGAAAAGGTCAGTTTTCATTCCAATCCCAAAGAAAGGCAATGCCAAAGAATGCTCAAACTACTGCACAATTGCACTCATCTCACATGCTGGTAAAGTGATGCTTAAAATTCTCCAAGCCAGGCTTCAGCAATATGTGAACCATCAACTTCCAGATGTTCAAGCTGGTTTTAGAAAAGGCAGAGGAGCCAGAGGTCGAATTGCCAACATCTGCTGGATCATCAAGAAAACAAGAGAGTTCCAGAAAAACTTTCTGCTTTATTGACTATGTCAAAACCTTTGACTGTGTGGATCACAATACACCGTGGAAAGTTCTGAAAGAGATGGGAATACCAGAGCACCTGACCTGCCTCTTGAGAAATCTGTATGCAGGTTAGGAAGCAACAGTTAGAACTGGACATGGAACAACAGACTGGTTCCAAATAGGGAAAGGAGTACGTCAAGGCTGTGTATTGTCACCCTGCTAATTTAACTTATATGCAGAGTACATCATGAGAAATGCTGGACTGGAAGAAACACAAGCTGGAATCAAGATTGCCAGGAGAAATATCAATAACCTCAGATATGCAAATGACACCATCCTTATGGCAGAAAGTGAAGAGGAACTAAAGAGCCTCTTGATGAAAGTGAAAGAGGAGAGTGAAAAAGATGGCTTAAAGCTAAACATTCAGAAAACTAAATCATGGCATCCAGTCCCATCAATTCATGGCAAATAGACAGGGAAACAGTGGAAACAGTGGCTGGCTTTATTTTTCTGGGCTCCAAAATCACTGCAGATGGTGACTGCAGCCATGAAATTAAAAGATGCTTTCTCCTTGAAAGGAAAGTTATGACCAAACTAGACAGCATATTCAAAAGCAGAGACATTACTTTGCCGACTAAGGTCCGTCTAGTCAAGGCTATGGTTTTTCCAGTGGTCATGTATGGATGTGAGAGTTGGATTATAAAGAAAGCTGAGCACCGAGGAATTGATGCTTTTGAACTGTGGTTTTGGAGAGACTCTTGAGAGTCCCTTGGACTGCAAGGAGATCCAACCCATTGTCCTAAAGGAAATCAGTCTTGAATATTCATTTGAAGGACTAATGCTGAAGCTGAAACTCCAATACTTTGGTCAGCTGATGCGAGGAACTGACTCATTTGAAAAGACCCTGATCCTGGGAAAGATTGAAGGCAGGAGGAGAAGGGGATGACAGAGGATGAGATGGTTGGGTGGCATCACCGACCCAATGGATATGAATTTGAGTAAACTCCTGGAGTTGGTGATGGACAGGGAGGCCTGGCATACTGCAGTCCATGGGATTTCAAAGACTAGAACATGACTGAGCGACTGAACTGAACTGAATCATTTCCTCAGTCTCTCTGGGTGTCAGGCTCATCATATGTAGATACAATTGTGGAAGATGCTTTCTTTACTTCTCTGACAGTCTCTGACCCTTATTGTATCACTAGTCATCCTAATCTCCTGTTCTTTTACCTCCAAATATGGTACTTCTGACCCCAACCCAGAGGGAGGAGAATTTTTGCCCTAAGATGGCTCTTCTCTTTTTTTTTTTCTTCCTTGCCTCCATCCATCTACTTCCCTCTCCTTCCCTCTCCTTCCCTCTGTTGATCTCTCTCTTTTTCTCCATTTCCCTTTATTTTAGAAATATTTATTGAATTCACAAAGTATCTGAAAAACCCATAACCCTGGATCTATATGGCATGCTTTAAAATAAATTCTAAGTGGTTCAAAAGGATTTAAATACAAAAATCAACAAATGAAATTGGATTTTGTTTTTAAGTTACCTCTGAATACGTATGT
>SJYQ01001839.1:1374746-1391634 GCA_006410935.1 Redunca redunca | reverse complement strand
TGCATGTGTCAGGACATGGCTACTTGAAGTATGGGGCCAGAAACAGGTGATGCGTGCGTGCGTGCGTGTGTGTGTGTGTGTGTGTGTGTGTGTGTATCTGTGTCGGGGGAGGCAGATTTGAACACCAAGGGCAGCAGTAGGAAGGACAGATAGATGACTACAGCCGCACCCCGCCCAACCCCCTACCATCCACGCAGCACCCACCCAGCAGCTTCTGCGGTCCAGGAGCTCAGAAAAGCTGAGAAGGCCACATTTGCAAGCCCAAAGTACCCGCATAGTCACTCATCGCGACCCCCAAGCTCCTTTCCGACACACGCTCAGCACCTGGCCTGCGGTCTGCCTCTCTCTCTAGGGCTCCGCGAGTGGGACTCTCGGGTCCCTTGTGCAGATGAGAAGCTGAGGCCCTGCAGGGAGCGGGGAGCTGGGCCTTAGCCCCGGGCTGTGTGCTGCCACCGCCCCTGGGCCCCCACAGCATCCTGCTGAGGGCGCGGGCAGAGCGGCTTTCTTGACTCCACTTCCAGGGAAAGAGATCGAGGCTCAGAGACCAAACCCCGAGGCTGGGCTAGAGCGGAGTCTTCTGGCTCCTCGTTCTGGGCTCAGGAAGCAAGCCTGTGGCTGCAGCTCACCCGGTCAGTCCTCTCAGCAACCAGCTCCAGGCCTCTTTGTCAGAGTCCCTCCTTCCCCCTCCCAGCACAAAGCCTCCACTTAGAAAGGCAGGTGCGGCTCCGCTCTCCCCTCCATCCTACCCAGCCTCGGTTGGCTTCTGGTTCTGTTTATTAATTCATCCTTGCATTGGGCACCTATACCGAGTGTTACAGTGACAGCAAGCTGAGTAGAGACAGTGCCAGGTCCCGAAGGGAGAAAGCAGCAGCACAGCTGGGGCAGGCACAGCACGTGCCAAGGCCCTGGGGTTGGTCTTGCAGGAGGACAGGGTGTCAGGAGGGCAGCTCACGGGAGAGGCGGGGCCGGCTAAGCACTCCAGCTGAGTGGCGTGCTTCTTTCCCCTGAGTGAGAACAAGGACTGTGGGGCCCACGGTGGGATGCCAGCTGCTCCAGCTGGCAGGGGAGGCTGAAGGAAGCTTCTCAGAGGGGTACCAGTTAGGAAGACATTGTTCCATGAACCGAGAAGGTGGGGAGGGCATTTCAGGCAGAAGGGACAGCAGGGGCAAGTAGACAGAGGTGGAACACTCGAGTGTTTGGGAGAATGGCCCTCGAAGTTGGAAAGAAGGTGAAGGAGGGCGGTCCCAAAGGGTGAGGTTGGAAACCACACTTAGGCTGGTTTCAGAGGAGGCAATAAAGCGATGTTCAAGGAGCACCGTCTGCTCCAGGCTCTGTACTCAGCACGACCCATTCAGAGGTGGGTGTCCTGGGGTCATGGATGAGGAAACTGAGGCTCAGAAAGCTCAAGGTGATCTCCTGTCTGAATTCAAACTCTGTGGTTGACTCCACCTCATTCCAAGAGCAGAATCCGTTCTCTTCCCGCCAAGCTTTGTATGTGGACTTGCACGTGTGGTCCAGCAGGAATCCTGTGAGCTGTTAGGACAGAGGGCTCAGCCAAAAGAGGGTCTAGCTCCTCCTGGCAGCAGGGAGGAGTGGGGAGTGGAGGCACTGGGTGGGGAGGTTAGGGTGGAAAATGGCCCCTGGTTTCTGACACAGGGGCAGATGGAGGTATTACTCACAGAGATGGTGACGCAAGTGGGACCAGGCTCTTCAGCGGTATTTACAAGGATGCTTCTCAAGCTTGCAAGACCTCAAGGATCGAGTGTGGTGAAAAGTGTTAAGACTCTGGAGTCCTGGGCACCTGCACAGCCCACTCAGCATGCCGGGGAGCTGGCATTGGTCTTTGCTGCAGCATCTGGGGCCAGGCCTGACCAGGTACCACTGAGAAAGAGGGACCCTGGGAGATTCAGCTGGTGGTATGTTTTCCAGTTTTATGAAACCAGAGGGTACACTCTGAGGGTCGAAAGAGGAGACGCGGGCCAAAGAGAGACTATCTGGGGACACCTTGAAGGGAGGAAACACATCTAGAGGGACATCCCAGAACCTCGGCTTTTGGGGTTGCCAGGCCAGCAGTGCTCCTAATGGAGGGGCAGTGGCATGAGTCCCCTCCTAAGAATCACAGCAATGAGCCCCGCTCCTGGCCCGTGGGTGAATGAGTGTGGCCCTAGGACAGGGTCATGGCTCCAGCTGGAAGCAAGTTTGGGGTCAAGTCCAACCCCCTCATTTTCAGTATTAGCAAATGTCTAAAGTGACAGCGATGACTAGATGACTGATTCCCTGGACAAGTCCATCCTTCTACTCCAAGAGCAGGATCCAAATTCCAGCGCTCTCAGGATGCTCCCTTCCCCCTCAGACCAGCTTCTCCCTTCTCCCCACCCAGCTCTGGGCAAGATCAGGGCACATGGCCTTTCTCTGCACCCTGAGACCCAACACAGATTCTGGGATGGGGAGAGGGAGGGAGGACCCCTCCCTTCTTGTCCTTCAGGCCCGGAATCTCTTTCCCTGTCTCCCCGCTCTCATGCCCACCAAGGCTGAGCAGAGTCATGGTCCATGCCCCAAGCCTGGACTTGCCTCTGGATTAGGGGGACAGGGTGAGCAGATTTTATCATCTCCCCTGGAATGTCCATCACTCACGTCTGAGAGGCCCTGTTCCTTCTCTGCTTCTGTCTCTCTTCCTCCACCCCTGCCCCCCAGGATGGAAGGAGGAGGAGGAGAGCTGGCAGATTATCAGGAAGCCAAGGCTGGAGGAGAGACCAGAGTCTCTCAATTCAATGTTTTTAGAAACGATGTGTGCATAAGAATTATCAAGGTTGTTAATTCATGTACGCTGGTGAGGGTGGGGAGGTCTCCCCAGGGATTCAGGCTCAGGGCCCCAGAGCTGATTCTCTCTCTCTCTCTCTCTTGCAGTCCTCTAAGTTTCCCTATAAGATTTTCAACACGCTCCTCTGAGCTAAAAGTCTGTCTGCAACACATGAGCCATCCTTGACAGTAGGGACTGAGCTGACAGACTATGATCACTTCTCTAGAAACCGGATGGGACTGGGCACAGAGCAGGCCTGTTAGCATCCATGGAACAAGTGAATGGACGAGCTAAGGAAATCTCAGTCATTGTCAACCTAACTCAGGGTTGGAAGATGCAATTCTCAAACTATCATCATCTTAATCACTGCCATCATGTTACCATTGCCATCAACAGCAGCACCATCAGCATCACCGTCATCATTACCACTATCACCAGCAGCACCATCAGCAGCACCGTCATCATTACCACCATCAGCAGCACCATCAGCATCACCGTCATCATTACCACCATCAGCAGCACCAGCAGCATCACCGTCATCATTACCACCATCAGCAGCAGCACCATCAGCATCACCGTCATCATTACCACTATCACCAGCAGCACCATCAGCATCACCGTCATCATTACCACCATCAGCAGCAGCACCATCAGCATCACCGTCATCATTACCACTATCACCAGCAGCACCATCAGCATCACCGTCATCATTACCACCATCAGCAGCAGCACCATCAGCATCACCGTCATCATTACCACTATCACCAGCAGCACCATCAGCATCACCGTCATCATTACCACCATCAGCAGCAGCACCATCAGCATCACCGTCATCATTACCACTATCACCAGCAGCACCATCAGCATCACCGTCATCATTACCACCATCAGCAGCAGCACCATCAGCATCACCGTCATCATTACCACTATCACCAGCAGCACCATCAGCATCACCGTCATCATTACCACCATCAGCAGCAGCACCATCAGCATCACCGTCATCATTACCACTATCACCAGCAGCACCATCAGCATCACCGTCATCATTACCACCATCAGCAGCAGCACCATCAGCATCACCGTCATCATTACCACTATCACCAGCAGCACCATCAGCATCACCGTCATCATTACCACCATCAGCAGCAGCACCATCAGCATCACCGTCATCATTACCACTATCACCAGCAGCACCATCAGCATCACCGTCATCATTACCACCATCAGCAGCAGCACCATCAGCATCACCGTCATCATTACCACTATCACCAGCAGCACCATCAGCATCACCGTCATCATTACCACCATCAGCAGCAGCACCATCAGCATCACCGTCATCATTACCACTATCACCAGCAGCACCATCAGCATCACCGTCATCATTACCACCATCAGCAGCAGCACCATCAGCATCACCGTCATCATTACCACTATCACCAGCAGCACCATCAGCATCACCGTCATCATTACCACCATCAGCAGCAGCACCATCAGCATCACCATCATCATTACCACTATCACCAGCAGCACCAGCAGCACCATCACCATCATCATTACCGCCACCAGCAGCAGCACCATCAGCATCACCATCATCATTACCACTATCACCAGCAGCACCATCACCATCATCATTACCACCACCACCAGCAGCACCAGCAGCACCATCACCATCATCATTACTGCCACCAGCAGCACCATCAGCATCACCATCATCATTACCACTATCACCAGCAGCACCATCAGCATCACCATCATCATTACCACTACCACCAGCAGCACCATCAGCATCACTGTCATCATTACCACTATCACCAGCAGCACCATCAGCATCACCGTAATCGTTACCACTATCACCAGCAGCACCAGCAGCACCATCACCATCATCATTACCGCCACCAGCAGCAGCACCATCAGCATCACCGTCATCATTACCACTATCACCAGCAGCACCAGCAGCACCATCACCATCATCATTACCACCACCACCAGCATCACCATCATCACCATCGTCATCATCATTATCTGTATTTCCCTCTCCTATCTGATAACCCAGAAATCTTCCTTGACTCCTTCTACATGTGCTGAGAAGCTGTCCAGGACTTGGAAACCCTGAGATCTTCTGAAGATCAGCTTAGCAGTGAACCCAGCACCGTCCACTGATTGCTCTGCCCCTCTTCTCGCCAACCCAGTACTGAGCCTAGGGCCTTGATAAATCTCTGATCACTCGTTCGGATCTGCGCACTTGTCTGCAGCCAGTGCTTCCACTTAAGACGGGACGCCCCTCCCCTGCTGTTTGGAAGGAGGGTCAGTTCCCACTCCCCCTGGGCTGTGCTGGTCTTCGTGTGCTTTCCCTCTCTTTCACTCTTTAATCATGCCAAGAGGATTAGTACCCAAGAAGCAAGTACTAATGTTATGCCTTTTTTATAGATGAAGAAACTAGCTCAGAGGGGCTAGGTTACTCGTCTGAGGGTACACAGCTTGGAAGGAAAGGAGCTCAGTATTTCCCCCTCCCCACTATAACCTTTCTATGTACCCTCGTGTTTTTTCAGGCCAACACAGTCTGGTCAAACATAATACAAGTTCCAGATGGAATTGTATATTTTCCAGCAGTCATACCAAAAAGCAAAGGTGAAATTTATTTTAATAATATACTTCAGTTGGCCTGATATATTAACAGTATTATCATTATTATCAATATAATTATCAGTATTATCAACACGGTGTCAATAGAAAAAATCACCATGAGGATTTTGCAGTCTTACATTCACACTGTGGATTTTACTCTTACAGCTCAGCTGGGGCCAGCCACATTTCAGGGGCTCAAGGACCTTATGTGGCAAGTGGCTACTGGTTAGACCATGTAATGAGCCTGGTCTAGACTGTCATGAGCCCGCCTTGTAGGTGTGTGGATTTCAAGTGAGTTGATGTATGTAGATGCTTGGGATTGGGTGCCTAGAACACAGTGAGCTCTGAGTCAGTGTTAGCTCTCATCATCATTCATGTTTCTGAGACATGGAAGGTGCTGAAAGACTGACCGATGCACTGAAGCCCCGCCCCAAACATCCGCAGTTGCAGGGTTCTCTTGCGAGCCTTCTTAGCCTGCTTTACTTCCCGGGTTGCAGTTGGCATCCTTCCCGGCTCCTCCCGGGATCCCACCCTGGGTCACAGCTGGCTCACCTCCCCGCCCCTACATGTAACCTACGGGGTATGTAGCAGCCCCTCCCCGTTCAGAGAGATGGCAAAGGTTCCTGGGAGGAATTCCAGGGTTTCTGTTTGTACAAAGACAGCCTCCTGGTGTTTGGCTGCTTTGCTGGCATGGGGCAAGGGCCTTTCCTGAAACCTGGGGAGGGGAGGGGAGTCCGCAGACAGCCTGGGGGTGCTGCTCAGCCCGAGGTCAGGATCTGGTCTCCCACGGAGCACTGTTCTCATGCCCAGTCCAGAGGGCGAGCCCTGGCCAAGGGCCGTGCCCAGGTGGGAAGTGTCTGTCCCAGCCACGCTCTTGCCAGCATCCTGGGCCAGCAGCGAGCGGGAGGGGCTCAGAGTCAGAAGCAGAGCGTCCAAATTGCCGGAAAGGGCTCTGGGCAGGGAGCTGGCGGGTGTGGGGCCTGGGGTGGGATCTGAAATGCTAGCTCAGGTCCCCTCTATAGGCAGGGGGTATAAAGAAGGCATCTCGTTGATGCTCCTGCAATCTTTTAGAAGGAAATGTGCTGCATATCCGGAGCCACATTACCCTGTAGTCGATTCTAGAGGCTGAGGGTGGGTTTGCGTTTCACACCCAGCTCAAGCATCCTGACGCCATGGGGATCTATACCTTCAGACAAGCCACAGTCACTTACACACGCACACACATGCACTTGTACCCCTGTGCACACCCACACACATTTCTATGGGAGAAGAGACGTGAGTCTCAGCCTTACACAGACTATCGGAAACCTCACATGTGCCCCAGAATTTAGTAGCACAGCATTTGTGTTCAATCCCTGGGTCAGGAAGATCTCTTGGAGAAGGAAATGGCAACCCACTCCAGTCTTCTTGCCTGGAAAATCCCATGGACGGAGGAACCTGGTAGGCTACAGGTTCCATAGGGTCGCAAAGTGTCGGACGTGACTGAGCGACTTCACTTTCTTTGTGTACTGGTCACGTGCCACTGAGACACTTCCCTCGATCAGCTCTGTGTTCACTCCTCGGCCCCAGGGAGCTTGTGGGGGGCTCAGATTGTCAGCCGCGATTAACAAGAGAAGACGGGGAGGTCCAAGTGGTTAAGGGACCAACCAGCGGAGGGCCTGTACCCAGCCTCGCTCTCCTGGACGGCATGACCCCTGTCGCCTCTCGTTCCCGTGGAGAGGCTGTACCCTGCCTCTCTAGCCGAGTAGGCTCTGTAGGGGTGCGGACCCTGTGCTTCTCATGTCTGCACAAGGACACGGGCCAGGGAGGCAGGAGTCTGCATTGCTGAGAGCTGACCTAGGCTTAAATGTCGGTCCCACTGACTGCTAGCTGTGTGACCTTGGGCAAGTTACTGAACCTCTCTGAGCTTGAGGTTTTTTTTAATGTAAATTTATTTATTTTAATTGGAGGTTAATTACTTTACAGTATTGTATTGAGCTTGAGTTTTTAATCTACAAAGAAGGATGATTATATCTGCTTAACAGTGTTGCTATGAGCATTTAGGAGATGCTTAATAAAGACTCATAAGAGAGTGGACTGGAAACATATACACTATCATACAAAACAGATAGCCAGTGGGGATTTGCTGTATGACTCAGGGAACTCAAACTGGGGCTCTGTGACAACCTAGAGGGGTGGGATGGGGTGGGAGGTGGGAGGGAGGTTCAAGAGGGAGGGGAGATGTGATTCATGTTGATGTACGGCAGAAACCAGTACAATATTGTAAAGCGATTATCCTCAAATTAAAGATAATTAAATTTTTAAAAATATCATTTAAATGAACTGAGGAAGGTCTTATGTATATAAATAGATAGCATTTGGTGCAGCAATGCCTCCCACCCCCAACAATGTAAGCCCTTTCTCTTAGCACATGGGAAGTCCTCAATACATGTAGAAGGGGGGAACAAAAAGCAAAGAGATAGATAAACAAGGCCTGCCTGTGGTTCACCTTTATCATACGTTACATTCCCGAATACTCTTGGCTGTGTTTCTGAGCTCTCCGCCCTGTCCAGCTCCTGGATTTATCTCTTCCTGCGCTGGCTTCTTCCTCCTTCAATTACAGAACTTTGATAATGTTTTACTCTCTGCTGCGAAGCTTTCTTGGCAGTTCCCATTGACTATTTTCTTCCATATAAACATTTATCATCATTTATTATTTTTTTTCCTTTAAACACCCCCAGGACCCTGAGTGGACTCACAGTGCCCTTATATGTGAGCTTGGGGAGGATGAGCATGGCTGGAACCTGGCTCCAAGCAGAGTGCAATGCAGGTTGACAGTATGTGTCTCCCAGCCCTCGCTGGGGGCATGAAGGCTCTGTCTGGGGAGCTCCTGAATCACATAGCAGTGTTAGGGGATTACCGTAGGCCCCCAGAGAAGGTCCCAGTCAGGGGGAGAAGAGAGGTACCCCGTCTCCTTTCGGAAGCCCTCCCTCCATCCTGCTGCTGGATTCCCAGCTCCTGTGCGGCACATCCCCTCAGCTGAGCCTGTGGACCTGATGCCCCTCTTTCCCAGGGGAGAAAGTACCTCCCTTCTGGGGAGGTGCTCAGTGTTCCCATGTACTTGGACACCCCTCCCCNTTGTGGGCATTCCCTCCCCTGCTCTAAGCCTGGAGTCTTGGGTACAGGCGGGCTGTAGTTCGTGGGGTCACAAAGGGTCAGGCATGACTGAGCGACTAACACACACACACACCCTTGGGGACTGGGGCCATCTCTCTGCATCCGGGTGCTTGCTGTCCCTGGTGGGTTCAGGGTGCCTGGCCGTTATGCTCTGCAGCACACTTGCCACACCGGTAAAGGCATCTCCTTTGGAGCCTGGTCTGCCCTCGTCCAGCCCCCTCACCCCCACGTGGACCTTAGCCACAGACTCCTGTTGGTTGGTTACTGACCACCCTTCTCAGAGCCACCAGAGCGAACCTTGGCCAATAGAACTAAGGTGATGGCATTCTCCCGGTCCTAGCCTCCCTAAGCCTGCCCATTGACTTAGCATGGGATTCCCAGTCCTGGCGTGGCCTCTGGGCCAGCTGCCTCCCTGATCTCTTTTTCTCTTGCCTCTCTCCCTCCTCTGCACTGCACTCAGCCTCGGTGGAGCCCGTGCTGCTCGTCTCATTCCCCAGCAAACTCCCATCCCTGCACCTCAGTGGAAGCCCTCTCCCCTGCGGTTTTCCTAACACTCATTCCATGTCTTCCCTTTCCCTGTAACTTAAACAAGGGGATGCTGAACCACGTGTGGCTGCTTGGAAGTGGTGGCAGGTTTGTGTCTGTGGAGGGAGTTTATGACCGTAGACATGACCCCGTAAGAGGTGGCTCTGATGATTTCTCCGTTCATTGACCTAAGGGTGGGCCTCTTATCCAATTCTGGCCAATGAAACAGAAAGAGAAATTTGTGGGGCACTCCTAGAAAGGATTTCATTCCTCAGGAGGTGGAACAAACTTCTCTACCCATTGTTTTTTCTCTTGAGTTCAAAGGTGATGGCTGGAGTTGCAGCAACCATTGTGAGCGTGCAAGGCACAAGCTGGAGGATGCAAAGCTAGCATGCTGAGACCGGTAGAAGAGAAGGAGGGAGAGAGCCTGGGTCCTGGGAACCTAAGGTGCTCCTGAGTCAAAGCTGGACCTTCAGACTTCCCATGTATGGATTAGAGATTAAGAGTAATTTGTTCCTTGAGCCAGATACATCCTAATTAACATGTGGGATTCACAGAAATCATGTATATAAAGTGAAGATATTTGTCACATAGAAACTATCCAGTAAATGTCAGTTCTCATTTTGTTCTCATGAACATACCTGATGCTCTTAGAAACGAATTCTCTGGGGCAAGCACTGCACAAAAGTATGATTAAAGGAGTCACCACAAGGTGGATGGTATTACCGTTCTATGTTATGAGGAAGGGGAAATGGGAACTCCGAGACATCAGGGCCTAAATTAGTGGCAGGTGGGAGGCTGGAGCCAAAGTCTTTGAACCCTGACAACAGAACGCTTCCAAGCGGGCTTGACCTGCCAAAGTCCCTCAGTGTTCTGTGCTAAGAGTGAAGTTGAACCCAGAGAGCCAGAGTTGCTTTCAGGAAATCTGATTGCAACAAGCATTTGCAACAGATAGGCCGACTCACAGGGCTTCCCTGGCTGCTCAGATGGTGAAGTGTCCACCTGCAATGCAGGGGTCTCAGGTTCGATCCCTGGGTTGGGAAGATCCCCTGGAGAAGGAGATGGCAACCCCCTCCAGTATTCTTGCCTGGAGAATCCCCTGGACAGAGGAGCCTGGCGTGTTACACTCCATGGGGTTTCAAAAAGTTGAACACAACTGAGCGACTAATACTTTCACCCCAAATCATGATCAAAATACTGGCCCCTTGTGCCTGCTGGTGAAGCCAGGATGGTTCAGCTGGCCACACTGGCAGCTGCCATTCTTCACTGCCAAGGAAACCTGGAGTGAAGTGACACAGTGTCCCAGGCAGGGCAGCAGGTTAGGAGGAGAAACACCTGGGGCACCACCACAGCTCTGTGGCTCGCTGGTGAGCCTCGGACAGCCAGCAGTCTCCCTGAGTCTCTCTGTGCCCTAGTTTGCCTGCTTGAAGGAATAGGACCACATTAGTGCCTACCCTGTGTGGTCACTAGGAGGCCAGAAGCAGACAACTCAGTGCATTCCAGCATTTGTGGATGGAGGAGCCGGGATGGGCCACAGCCCAGGCTGGTCTGATTGAGTGGTGGCCTGGGTCCATTCTATATCAGGGGTTAGGCGTCTTGGCAGACCTCATGATGCAGCCCAGGGTCAGGGTGTCTGGGGTCAGTCAGCCTTGGGGAGTGGGGGTCCAGGGTCAGGCATTTCCCGCTTGTGAGTTGGGAAATCTCTAAATGACTAGCCGGTGGTGCCAGAAATAGTAGCTGCATTTATGGAGCTTTTATCGTATTCCTGCAGACCTTTGCCATCTCATCGAATCCTTGTCTTGGGATTCTTATGCCCATACTACAGATGAGAAAACGGAGGCATAGAAAGACATGATTACTTTCTCCAGTCATTAGGCTTCTGCATGGCAAAACTGTCATCAGAACTTAGACCCATGTTCTGTGCTTAGTTGCTCAGCCGTGTCTGACTCTTTGTGACCCCATGGACTGCAGCCCGCCAGGCTCCTTTGTCCATGGGGATTCTCCAGGCAAGAAAACTGGAGTGGGTTGCCATGCCCTCCTTCAGGGGATCTTCCCAACCCAGGGATCGAACCCAGGTCTCCCACATTACAGGCAGATTCTCTACTGTCTAGCTACCAAGGAAACCCAGACCTGTGTGGCCCCAAACAATTTTATTTTCAATAGACCAAGTTGGTTCATGGGGGGAACAAATAAGTGAATAAACGCAGGACAGAACGCAGTAGATGGATAGGTGAATGGGCCAGGGGGGGAGTGACCGAATGTGTGGGAAGATGATTCTACTGTTCGGAATAGTGCGTTTACAAGGTCTCCCCAGGATGGGCTCCACATCTGTAGTCTTCCAGATTCATCACCCGCCGGCTTCCTCCATTGCCCTGGCCCAGGCTTGTTTGTTTAGCTACTGACTGTCTCCCTCCTGGACAGTGAGGTCCACGGGTGAGGCCAGGTCTTGTCTGTCTGCCTCTCTGGGCTGCAGCCTGGCAACCCACAGGACCCAGCACGTGTTAGAGGCAGACTTCAAGTGAAGGGTCAGAGCAGTGAAGGACACAGATGGATGAAGTAATGACAGGATGGCTAGATTGAGGAAAGAAGGGAGGAAGGAAGGAAGGAAGACAAGCCTGGAGGGAAAGACCAATAAATTCACTTGACTTTTGGCTACCTGATGCGAAGAAGTGACTCATCTGAAAAGACCCTGATGCTGGGCAAGATTGAAGTGGGAGGAGAAGGGGATGACAGAGGATCAGATGGTTGGACGGCATCACCGACTCGATGGACATGAGTTTGAGCAAGCTCCAGGAGTTGGTGTTAGACAAGGAAGCCTGACTTGCTGCAGTCCATGGGGTTGCAAAGAGTCAGACACAACTGAGCAACTGAACTGACTGATTGGCTGACTGACTGACTCAGGCCAAACTCTGCTCCTCAAGTCCCTGGAAGAAAGCGTAGCCCATGGTAGGTCTTCAGAATCCACTTGTGGAAAAAGGAAGCTCAGGAGTGAAGGGAAGACAGGGCTGAGCTGTGTCTGGCGGGTCTAGTTGACAGCAGGAATGTGTCGGTGGGGCTGGATGAGGAACTGCATCTCCCACGCGGGGGGCCCAGGACCACCACTCGGGGTTATTCACCTCCACTGTCTGTAATTCATTTCCTCCTGCATGGCACAGGGTTCATGGCCCACTGCCAAGACCGCACAGGGCCCCTCTGAGCCCAGCATTTCCCTGCTCGCTCCCCTCATCCCTGCATCTCACTCCTCTCCCCACCTCCTAATAGCAGGATCCCTGAGCAATGTGAATGTGCTGTGCTGAGTCGCTCAGTCGTGTCCAACTCTTGCGACCCCATAGACTGTAGCCCGCCAGGCTCCTCTGTCCATGGGATTCTCCGGGCAAGAAAACTGGAGTGGGTTGCCACTTCCTTCTCCAGGGGATCTTTCCCTGCCTAGGAATCGAACCCAGGTCTCCTGCATTGCAGGCAGACTCTACCTACTGTGCTACGAGGGAGGCCCCAGTGTGTATGTAAGGATCCCTATAAAGGGTGGAGTGGCGGTCAACTTAATTATCGCACGTCGAGCACTAAGGATGGGGTAAGCTCTTCTCTGAGAGCCTTGAGGGTCTGTGCTCAGCTCTTCCCCTCTTTACATGGAGGAAATCAGAGAGCTAAAAGGCCAGCCAGAGATCACCCAGCCGGTAAGCAGCAGCGAGCAAATTCACGGCGGACAGTGGACCTGGGTGACTTTGCCCCACAGGTAAAGGGCAGGATGCCCCAGTTGTGCTTTCCACCTGCTGCCCTGGTTTCCCCAGCACTCAGCCTTCGGGTCCTGCCTCATCCCACCCTCCTAGCGAGGGGCCCTCTTGTGGCTCTGACTCTCCACCTTCCAGGCCTGGTGGGGGCTTTCTCTGGGATTCAGGCCTCAGCATGAGCTGGTACCATCACCGTGTGGTTCAGTACCACTGGCACAGGCCTGGGTCGGTCTCCTATCCCTGTCGCACATCTGCTGTGCGACCTTGGAGAAGTCTCTTCACCTCTCTGTGTGCTGACTTCCTCCTCCCTAAAACAGGGATGAAGGAGGTACTGATCCCTGTGAATTGCTCCCGGCACAGAATAAGTGCTGTGGAAGGATGTATTAGACACGCTTAGCGCACAGTAGATGCTCAGTAAAACCCCTCGTCCATGATGACAGGAGTAAACTCTTCCTTGGTCTCTGGACTGTGAGTGCTTGGGGCAGGGTCTGGACGGGGGCATTTCTGGGCTCTTATCCTGACTCGATACATGGCGGGCACTCAGGGCGTGTGCAGGGGAGGACGGGGGACTGCAGGAGGGGAGGATGGGGGACCGCAGCAGTGGAGATTCCATCCTCGAGGAGGCCCTGCCTCCACGCCCGCCCCTCCCAACCCAGGGTCCCTGCACCCAGCTGTGTGTGAGTTCTCCTTCAGTCTGAGCGCAGCTTCTTAGAGGTTCCTCCAACAGACCTCCCAGAGCCGCTGTAAATAAATTCCAAAGACGGGCTGGTGGAGGGGGCTTAAAAACAGAGGCCTGTTGAGAGCATTCCGACGCCAGACAGCAAGGCCTCCTTGACCAGAGCCAGATGCCCAGAGCATTCCAGTGACTCCTGGGGCCAGGCACCCAGAGGCCCCGGGCCTGCTTACAGCTTATTTGTCTGTCCTTTGTTTGTCCCTCAAATGTGCACGGCGCCTACCCAGAATGGGGGCTCCATGCCAGTTCCCGGGGCTACTCAGTCGCACACCACACTTCCCACTCCCCGGGCGGGGTGGCAGAGGTCTTGTGCTGAATCAAACCAGCTGCTTCAGAAAGCAAAGGCGGGAGGGTGGCTGGTCAGCTCTGCCCCCTGCTCCCTGTGAAACTGGCTGGCTGGCTGGCGCATGTGGGGTTCTGCCTTTCTCCCTGGGGAACCCTGATGAAGGGTGACCCTGGGCTCCAGGTTTGCTTAGAGGCCAACACATCAAGGTAACTGTCCCTCCTGCCCAGGCTAAACAGCTAGGTTGGCTCTGGGAGGGTCACTGGGCAGTCCCCAGCCAGCTCCTCTGAGGCCACTCATTTCTGGAACCGTGGCTGACTTGGGCAGAAACTCACCTCTAGCGCCAGCCGTGGTTGCAGGTGGGGACCCCTTGGGGAGGTGGAAGAGAAGGGCAAGGGCTTTGGGATCAGGCAGGCCCATGTCAAACACTCACTTTGTTACATATCGGTTGGGAGATCTTGGGGAAGCCACTTCACCTCTATGAGCCTCAGTTTTCCTATCTGTAAAATGGGGGTGATGATAATGGCTATCCCCTAGGGCTTTGATAGAGATGAAATTGGTTCTCAGAGTGTGGTAGATGAGGAGTAAATTCTTAATATTCATCACAGACGCTCTTCCCACATCTCCTGCCCAGGTCACCTGGGTCCCTCCCCTCCAGCTGTAAGTCTTCTGTCCTGAGGAGGTCTGAGGCTGGCACAGCATCCCATCTTCTTCTCTGTCCCACCTCCTCCAGTAAACTCTCCCAGTCCTCCCAGTTTTTAGGGTGAGTGTTTCTGCTGCTCTCTTTGATGAAACTGATTGGTGGTGTGTGCAGAGGAGGAAAGAGAAATAAAACCAGTACCATCTTGGCCTGACTGGATCTCTGCCAGTACCTGGCAGCACCCCGGGGCTTCTTCCCTAAAAGGGAGGCAAGGTCAGGCCCTGGAGACCCCTTCAGACCAGATGCAAACATGTCCTGAACTCTTCCTCCTGGAGATCCCCTCCAGCCCCAGTCCTGCAAGACCTCTGGACGTCTCCAGGCTTCCGGCCTGCCCCACAGCTGTGCCTCAGATAGACAGGTGGTTATGCCCAGTTTTCTTTCGAAAGCAACTTATTAAAGTATAACATACAGGAAACCCCACAAGTCTTTTTAAACATTTTTAAAATTTATTCACTTATTTTTGGCCTGCTGGGCCTTTGTTGCAGTGAGGGCTTTTTCTCTAGTTGCGGCGAGCAGGGACTACTCTTCAGTTGCAAGGCAAGGGCTCTTCACTGCAGCATTTTCTCTGGCTGCAGAACACGGCTCTAGGGCGCATGGACTGGGGAGTTGCGGCTCCCAGCCTCTAGAGCACAGGCTCAATAGTTGCGGCACATGGGCCTAGTTGCTCCCTGGCATGTGGGATCTTCTCGGGCCCGGGGTTGAACCTGTGTCTCCTGCACTGACAGGCAGATTCTCACCCTCTGAGCCAGCAGGGGAGTCCCCCTGCTCCCAAGTCTTGAGTGTGCAGACTGATCAGTTTGACACACAAGTGAGGCCCGCACCCGTGTACCCCTGATCAGGGAAGGAAGGCTGCCTCCCGGCCCCTCCCGGCTGATGCCACCTTTGTGAAGTCATGGTTATTGCTTCTAGCACCATAGATTCCTGTTGTCTCTTCTGGGAGCCCCACGCGGAAGCATCCGTGTCCTGCTCCTTTCCTTCTGGACTCTTTGGCGCAGCACCTCATCTTGGGAGTCATCGTGGGATCCCTGCAGCAGGGGCTGCTTGGATCTGCAGGGTCGTGAGTTCTCTCTCTCGTGGTGCTGCTGCCCAGTGGGGTGCGGGGGCGAGGCCACAGACCCAGGCCTTGGGACCCGCCCTGTCCTCTGCCTCTACATTCTGTTTTCATTCCCAGAGCTGGGCTCCAACTACAAGAATTCCTGGGCAGAAGCAAGGCTGTGGGCGATAGAGGGGCCACGGGGCCACAGGACACCCTTGTCAACTCCACGCCCGCTGGGAGATGGCCCTGTGTCAAGCATGCAGCAGTCACTCAAGAGATGTTAGTTACAAAAATAAAGCTCCCTTATAAGAGGCCAATGCCATCCATGGTGTGGGATTTTTGTGAGCACTAAATCAAAGAGAGTGCCTCTTTGTGCCTCCAGTTCCCAGGATAGGAGCTGACATGGGGGGCTTATACGTGCTGGGTTCTTGCCCAAGCCCTCCCTGTGTTTGTTGGTTTGCTTTAAAAGACTTTAGTTTTTAGAGCAGTTTTAGGGTTAAAATAAAACTGAGAGGAAGGATGCAGAAATTTCCTATATATCTACTGTACCTATACATGCATAGCCTCCTCTATTTTAAAGATCACTTACAAGAATGGTATTTTTTTTTTTTAAACCAAGAAAATCAACATTCATGAGTCATTATCACCCAGAGCCCATAGTTAGGGTCACTCTTGGTGTGGTGCTTTCAATGGGTTTGAATAAATGTATAATGATATGTGCTGACCATCACAGTATCGTGCAGAGTAGTTTTACTTCCCCCCAAATCATCTGAGCTCTGTTATTCATCCCCCCATCCTCCCTAGCCTCTGGAAACCCCTGACCTTTTCACTCTCTTCATAGTTTCTTCTTTTTCCAAAACGTCATACGGTTGCACTCTTACAGCATATAGACTTTTTAGATTGATTTTTTTTTTACTTAGCCGTATACACTTAAGTTTCTTCCTTGCTTTTAATGTCTTTTTATTAAAGTCGTTTCTTTTTTTAGTGCTGAATAGTATTCCATTGGGTGGTTCATTTCCTTTTAGTGCTGAGTAATATTCAATATCTAGACCCAGACATCCTAATATGTGAAGTCAAGTGGGCCTTAGGAAGCATCACTACAAACAAAGCTAGTGGAGGTGATGGAATTCCAGTTGAGCTCTTTCAAATCCTGAAAGATGAGGCTGTGAAAGTGCTGCACTCAATATGCCAGAAATTTTGGAAAACTCAGCAGTGGCCACAGGACTGGAAAAGGTCAGTTTTCATTCCAATCCCAAAGAAAGGCAATGCCAAAGAATGCTCAAACTACCACACAATTGCACT